>PVJH01016985.1:0-48723 GCA_004026705.1 Nesogale talazaci
GACTGGAGGAGGTGCACTGGTGGAGGTGGGAACTGGAAACGAGGGAACTTGGGGTGGATGGACCCCTCGGGGTCAGTGGTTGCTGGATGGGTGCAGGGAGTGGGGGGGAGAGAGGAAGCCAGCTGTGGGGATCTGCGGACTGTCTCCTATCTGGAGGGCAGACATAGGGAGGAGTGGGCAGGGGGAGATGTCGGGCAGTGTAAGATATGATAAAACATAATCATTGCAGAGTAATGAGGACTGCGGGGGAGGGGGGAAAGTTTGGAGGGGAAAGGAAGGGGGCCCCATATCAAGGGCCCAAATGGAGGGGCAGATGTTGGGAGAATGTCTATGAGGACAGGCAAGTGAGGGTGTTTGGCACAGTGTATGTAACTATGTATTGAACTAAGTATGATGGAAAGCGATGTATGAGCACCCAATAAAATGATAAATTTAAAAAAAAACAATGAGCTCAAACTTAAAAAAAAACAGTCATTTCTTTGTTGTTCTGTGTTTTACTTTGAGAGGCCTTAGACTGGGCTGCACGGTGTGCTGATGGTGAGTTTTCGGGATGGTAACTCCAAAAATTGGCCCGTCAAATCTACTCAGACTTTGGCCATCTGCTTCCCTGAAGGCTGGAGCAAAGCAAACACTGTGAGAGAGGTGTCCTTTGTCATCTGGTGGCACCACTATGTGTGGACTCCCGCACCAACATATCTTACCTCCCTCCCTGGGATCTGATGTGTCCGTGCCCACATCCAACTCACTGGCCCCATTGCTGAGGACAGTCGAGTTATAGGACCCAATGAACAAGTCCAATTCACTTATCAATGTTTGTCCGGACCCCACAAGACAGTGTCACATAGCAAGGTTCCATTGTTCTTAAAATCCCTTCTGTTCTACTGTTTCTCTCTCCTTTCCCCCTCTTGTGGTAAATATGTATGTAAAAACACTTTCTATTTCAATCCTCTTCCCATGGACAATTTCAGAGTACTATTTATGTGCATTAGCCTGTACAAACATCAACATTAGGTTTTTGTGTGGGCATACTTTTAATTTATTTGGGTAAAAGTCATTGCTGGATCAAACTGTCACATTCTCTTGGAAATTAGCAGTAAAACACACCAGCAACAAGGGGCAGCTCCTATGACTCCCCACCCCTGTCCACCTTTGGTGTTGTCCGAGAGTGGGATTCAGCTTTCCTCACAGGGTCTGAACCACTTTCTCCGAGGTTGGCTCCAATCACAGAAGTTAGCGAAGGACTGTGTTCCCATCACAGGCTTGTCAATCGCTGGTTTATAAGTTTTTTTCCAGAGTAGATTGTCAGACTCTGTGTGGACTGGGCCTTACCCTGGACTATTCCTGGGTGGCTCAATCTGTTAACAAGCTCAACTCCTCACCGAAAAACCAGGAGTTGGATTTTATGAGAAGTTGTCTCAAACAATTTTTCATTGCAGTAGTCATGGATTTTGCTCCCAGTAAGTGATGATTCTCTATTGTCATGTCTCTTCAATTGTTAGAGCATCAGTCCAGAGACCAGAAATGCTAGTTGTCATTTTATGAAAGTATCATTTCTTCTTCTTCCTCTTCTTCTCCTTCTCCTATTCTCTCTTCTCACAAGTCAAGCTGTATACTTAATGAATAGTGGTCAACAACAGGAAAATAATTAAGTTTAAGGAATATCATAACTTGTTTTTGGTTGTTTGCTCAAGTCAACTTCTAGGTTCTTTCAAAACTTCTCTACTGTTCATTTCATGCAGTGTAGAGCTCTTTATCTCTGTGTAGATAAAACATTTGGAGTGCTTTCCATGGCTGAGAAGACAGAACTCGGTACAAACCAAACTTCATTTTATTGTTTTTTATAAAAAACCCTGCACTTTAGGCAATTTTGCTTCGCTTATAATTAACTTTGAAGTCAAACCACTGGAAATGTTGGCAGAGGGTCTTGAGAAATATCATAGTTTAACTAGACAGAAGAATGAATTGTTTTCTTGGCAGTGTGTAGCAGTGTAAGTCACAATAGTGATGGTGATTTAAGGAATTTCTGAGGAGAGGGATGCTGCAAATATTTGCAAAAGCTAAGAAACCTTATTAGAAAATAGACTGGAAGTCTTTTACCCAAGAGTTCAGTTAACTATTTATATGGAGATGAAAAGCATCTCCTATTATACATGGTTGGCATGGTTAAAGGGGACTTATATTTAAATCAAAATTCCTTTGTTGAATTAAACTTGTTGAAAGTCCTCTTTTCTGACTTCCTAAGAAGAAAGCTTTTGATTTAACACTGCAATTTATTGTGAAGTGTAAAGGAAACAATAGAAATGGCAAGAATATGGTTTGTGAAGAAATATTTTCCAGTGCAGTGTTTGTCAAGATGGTCCCAGTAGTAAGCTGGGACAGCAGGCCCCGGGAACAGGGCCCCACGGAGCTGCTCCAGGACTCTACGCTCAGAACAAAGCCACTCACCTCATCGTTTCAATTTGCTATTGTCTTATCACATTGAGCAACCCCAGCTCCCCCCGCCCCCCCAAAGTAGACGCATCCTGTGTTCTTCACTTTTCTGTATAAAACGTTTTTATTCTCTTTTAGAAAGTCAGGGTGTCATAGTGAATGCTTCATCAAGCCTGCCCCAGGGGAAGCTGTTCTATTCCTCCACATTCCCTTTAATTTAAACAGAAAAGCCAGTGGTAGTCTTTGATATTTTTTTTCTTTCAGACCCAAAGACTAATCTTATTCTCAAAAACAAACAAACAGAAAGCAAACAAACAAAAACACCATGTCTTTTGGGATGGCGGACTCCATCTGCTTGTTCACGTAGCTATTTCTGAGCTACCTTCTCTCTCTGCTTCTATTGCCCTGCTAGAGGTACATAATCAGCACCATCACAGGCCCCTCCCAGGCAAGCTGAGCTACGTTCAGCTGGCTCCAGGATCCAGACTGTTCCAGCCTTGGCCTACATAGCTCTTCCTTGCTGGCCAACTATCCTATTCCCTCAACACTGCTCTCTGAACTTTTCTCACTTCACTATCATGAAAACACCTTCTTCTTCAGCCCCACTTCTCCCTCCCCCCACTTGTTTCCCAAAGTGGGTGCTACCACCCCCTGGAGGTGTTGGAACAATTTAAAGAGCTGCAAAAGCAAAAGTAACACTTTATCCTGGATTGTGCTCTGTAGAACACATGTTTTACTTGTTCAAATTAAAAAAAAAAAAAAGAATTCCTGAAAAGGGAGCAGTGGCCAAATAAGCTTAGAAGCTTTGTATCCTCTTCCTGCAAAATAATTCTAGAACTTTTTAGTGTTTGGAACACTTTACCTTCTTAGCAAGTATTCAGAGAGAGGAAATTATGAAGAAGAATGGAAGGATTCTTTTTAGTGTATAGGAATGTTCACAAAGGTCACCAGTCAAGGTGAAATGAACCCATTAAGAGATAAAAGAGAGATACAGGGAAAGGGAACTCTAACACTGGAACACTCCCTTTGGGATAAAACCGTTGAGATACCACCCAGTTTGACTCATGCAATTATATTTAACTTTGGACATTTTCAAATGAATGGCCAGAGATGCCATACACTTCTGTTCTCAGACAGATGGTGACTTATTTCAATCATATCAAATCCAGCAAATAGCTCATTTTTTTTACTGTTTTCTCCTTACAAACCTCATTGTAACCAGTTTGCATGAGAAAAACTACTTGTTTAGAAACCAAAATGTCTCCCCATGCATTTAAAGTAATTACTTAAATTTATATTCATAGACACATATATGTATGTATACATGCATACTTTAATCTGCTGAGCCCTGGTGGCGTAGTGGTTGTGCATGTGACTGTGGCCCACTGGGTTGGAGGTTCAAATCCAGCAGCAAAACCGGGCCTCCTACTCCCACCACCAAAGGGCAGTGATGCCTCAAAAACAAAAACAAAAAAATAATAAAAAATAAATCTGCATTGGTAATTTATAGCACAATTTGTAAAGCCCAGGGATATTTACTGTTATGTTGAAACTAGTGTTGCTATGTTGACCTCCATCATCTTGATTCCCATACACAGGGACCCTACACAGGTTTTCCAATGCTGTAAGTCTCTGTGGGAGTGGACCGCCTCATCTTGGAGTTGCCCACCTGGCGGTGAGCAACCCCTTGAAGAAAGTTGCAGCTATCTGCTGTGTAAGGAGCTTCCACCCCGCAAACCCTCTGTTGGGGCACTGTAAGTGGGAACAACCTGGAAAGCAATGGTTATTTTCATTGGCATCATCTTCAGAAGGGAAATAAAATTAAATTGCTTGTTTAAATGTAACACTCACTACATGTTAACTGCATAACACATTTAAATCCCTCAACTTCATTTTCCAAAACAAAAATCTGTGGCACTATTATACATGCTTGCAAAATTTGTAATAGCCAGCCTAATAGGACACAGATGGTTTTTGCCATCCTACATGTGGCTAGCTGTGATGTTTTGTTTATGCTATTGAAATGCATTAGGAAATTCTGGTCTTGTGCAAAAATGTAGCAAGAAAATAGCCTTTGCAGATCATTGTGGATATATATTATTTACTATATTATTCCAGTTACTATCAAGTTGATTTTGACTTACAACAGATCGATGAATTTCTGTGCTCCCCAAATTCAGTGGATAATTTTTCAGAAATAAATTGTCAAAGTTTTTTTTTCCCCTCAGATACCACCTGGTGGACTCAGATTGCCAACCTCTGATTTATCAGGCCAGTACAATAGCCTGTCAAGATTTGACAATTTCTGAACAGTAACTTGCAATGTGGAATCTGAAAATATATCGATTAACATTGATATTCTATTACATTGAAATTATTGATCTATCAGAAAATTAAGTACCTTCTTACCCTTGTATGATTTTGCAACATTCTGCCTTGGATATTTGAAGTATATTAACTCACTGAGTTATTTATATCTTTAAGACAAACAGCAGAAAATTCCACAGCACATTCTTGATGTAATGAGGAAAATAGCAACTTAATTTTTCATGAAAATAGTGTTGGCCTGTGGACTTTGCCTATGGCAGGATCTAGTAGTTGAAAGATCAGGTTCTCATGTCAGATTATTGGGTTTGAATATTAGCTCTGCCCAGGCTGGGTATCTTTTAAAAATTCATCTTGTAGATCTTCTCAACTATGAAATGGGGTGGGGAATGAGCAGTAATATGAATATCCACAGTAAGACTGCTGCTGTGTTTGAAGTCACAAAATATGTGGAACTTATCAGGAATGCTAACTCATTACATTTAGCATTTTTCTAATATTCTCTGTTGTCAATCCTTCTGGTCTCTGGCACTCAGACAATATGTGACCTTAGGTCTTGAATGAAGAACAAACTCAGAAATCAGGATTATCAGCCATTTTAATTGGAGGGTCCAAGAAAGGGGCTGGTGTATGTTTTCTGTGAAATGAGAGTCCTCGAATTTAGGAGGTGAAACAATGAGTGCTTCTAATCCCAGAGAGCTAAAATTATCTCGGAGGAAACTTAATTGCTGGGTTTAGTTCAGCATATTGAGATCCACCTCCCCACCCTCCCATCCTCAGATTTCTCAGGCCATCGTAGTCTACAACAATAAAGATTGGGGAGTGATAGCACAGACCAGTGACTCCCAACTGTTTGTCCATGTTACAAACTCCGTAGAAACTGATAGCTAGCATTTTATGCCAACCTGGTCAATAGGAGCATGCGGGATTAATTGTCACAATTTAATTGGAGGGCAGAGGGATAAAATCCTCTGAAAGGCCCATCCCCTTCTCTTTTGCTCTCTAGTGATTGGAGTGTGCTGCTGCTTTAGCTAGTTCTCTGCCTCAACCGGTGAGCTACACTACATATGGGCCAACCCAAACCATAGATCCTGTTGCTAGAGCATGAGGCACCTTCCCGAACTGCTTCACCACACTGCTGGTGCTTAAATTACTTGAGCACGAGGCTGGTGGGTCATATCACCTTGAATTGCTTGCATTCAATATCCCATCAGGACTTGCTTCCCAAAACTCCTGAGCTACTCACTGTTGGTGAACCACCCTTGCCATTTGCTGCCTGTGGGCAGACTCTGCTGCTCTGGCCCCAAGGAGGACTCCACTGTCTGCTTCCTTGGCTTTGGACTCAGCAGCCCATGTGAGTTGAAGGCCTTCCTGTATTCTAAGTGTTCCACAGAAGTGTGTTGAACAACAGAACCCTCTGTATTTCTGTGTGGCTTAATTAGCTGTTGTATTCCTTCTCACTGTATAAACATTATCTATCTATCTAATTTTGTTTTTCTAGAGAACTCTGCCTAATACAGAGATTCTCTGGAAAAAAATAAACCAGCCTGAACTTTCCTTGGAGCATTAAATTAATCTCCAGAGATAAGGCCTGCTTGTTTTTGTTTTTTGGGCATCACTGCCCTCTGGTGGTGGGAGTAGGAGGCCCAGCCTTTGCTCCTGTGGAGTTGGAATTGAACCTCCATCCCAGTGGGCTGCAGTCCTGCACACAACCACTACGCCACCGAGGCTCAGCCCAGGCCTGTTTGTTACTATGCAAAATTCACACATTACATTTGAATGTGTCCCCAGAGTTATTAAATCTTAAATTGAAGCCTAAAAATAACATCCAAGGAAGGACTAACTATAAAACAAAACTAAAACAATTTCAACATTTATCAGCAATTTTTTCAGTTACTAAGTCAATGGTACTTATTGTAACAAATTCAAGAAATCCAACATGTATACATTTAAAATAAACTTCCCCAGTTCTGCTTTCCAGAACTATTGACCCTTAAAATCTTGGTCTGTGCTTTTTCTGACACAAGGAATTTGTTTCTTGACAATTATGATAAAAATATATTTAATAAAGCATATACCAGTTCAACATATTCTGCATGTAAAATTCAGTGATATTGATTACATCGAATTGAGTGACCATTTTTGCTGTATTTTCCCAAATTATTATGCCCTAATTAAATAAAAGAGTATTTCACAGTTCCTTTATTGTTGTGATTCTCAACCTTCTTCCTAATGCCACAACCCTTTCATATAGCTCCTCATGTTGTGGTGACACCACCAAACCATACAATTCTTTTCATTCCTACTTCACAATTGTAATTTTGCTACTGTTATGAATTGGGTGTCCCCTGTGAAAGGGTCATTTGACCCACAAAGGGGTCGCAACCCTCAGGTTGAGAACCACTGCTTTATTGGAAGAATTCTGTTCTCAGTTATAATTGCTTATGAATCCATCTTTCTGACAGATCCTCAGCAGCATGGACAAGGAGGGTATCGCTCACTTAAGCAATAGCATATCTGGTACAGATTGATGCCCCTTTAAGCAAAATTTCCAATTTTTCTTCCTTTCCACCTCTGGTAACCAATAATAGCATTTGGAATATTCATATCTGGTTAGGAACCCAGTAGTGCTGGGATCTGCATGGTCAGCAGTTCAAAGCCACCTGTTGAGCCACAGATGAAAGACACACTCTCATAAACAATTCCCGTCTGTCTCAGACATCCACAGAGGTTCCCTATGAGTCAGAATTGACTCAATAGCCATGAATATGTGTTGGGATTTGGGTGTGTATATTTTTTTATTTCATATAAGTGAAGTCATAGAGCATTTACCTTTTGCAATTCATTAATTTTGTTCAGCATAACATATTTAAGGTTCATTCATATTGTGCCAAGTATTAGGATTTCAAGATGCCCCAGTGGCCCAGGAAGTGGACTTTTACCTTATGCACACTTGTTACAGATGAAAGGGACTGCCATACGCTTTTGAACTTAAAGCTGTAACATTCTCAAGAGAGAAGAAGAGAAAGATTGCTACCCAAGGTTGTAGATTTGGATGTCAGGGGTTAAGGTTCAAATCTCTTTCATTTGAGGCCACAGTGATAGGTAAATTAAGACTACCATTTATATGAACACTTTCTTCTTTTCTTAGTTCTCTAAGACATTTTAGCTCTGCAGACAGAGTTCTGCCCTAGTGGGTGAGTGAGTGATATTGAATTTTATATCCTCTGTCTAACCCTCATTTTTTTTTAAACAGGATTCAATCAGTTAACTTTTTAAGATTTATAGTAGAACACCCTATAAAATTTAGTCTAAAAAGCTTTATATATACACCACACAAGCCATGCCAGAAAGATCTTAGTTGGAAAATCTTATTCCCTCCATTTCAACAGTATTCAGATTCTATGCAAGTGGCTAGTTTAATGATAGATACTGTTATTAGAATCACTAAAGGTCCTATTGAGGTCATTGACAGTAGCTCTCAAAAAACTGATAAGGCTTTCACTAAAGTGGAACAGGTATATATGTATATATGTGTATATATATGTGTGTGTATATATGTGTGTGTGTGTATATATATATATATATATGATAAGAATGGGGCTCGAGCTCATACTCTGCTGGAAATGTGAACCCAATTACAGTGAGCTCTTATGATGTGACTCTGCTCAATACTTACCTCCATGAGGAGATGACTGAAGACAAGGATGCGACACTAAACTGTGGTGATGAAATCAGGTGGCAACGAGCCATCAGAGAGAATTATACATGGGACCTTAAAATCTAGTCTCAAAACAAGCAATCATCTAAGTGAGGCGACAGCAAAGCCCACATGGGAGGAGCCCATCAGTCCGGGTGTTCCAAGGATTGTAAATCATGAAGTCCATGAACAGAGGGGCAGAATATATTAGAGTTCACCATCTGAGCACTTGGTTTGCAGAAGGCTATGGATGACAATGACAGTCCCAAATCTGTTTGCAGAGACCCACAGGAAATAGACCTTCATTGAATACCCTCAGACCATTGACCAGGGAGTGGAAAAGCTCTGAGCACAAAGGAAATCAGAAAGTGAATTATTGCAGATATAGTTAGGTTAAAATTTAACATTGGATCACATTTTCCTTTTTAACCCATTCTTAAATTGTCCTCTTTAAATTAGTTTCTGCTTCATTTTGGACTGAAAAATAAATGTAACTAATGTCACTGAATAGATTGTAGAGAACTTGTCAAATGAAAACCGAATCAGCTGTGTAAACCTTCACTGAAAATACAATAAAACCTTATTTTTTATAAAATGCAGTGTGAAGATATCACAGCTGTGCTTCCTGAAAGTCAAGAGTACTGGAAGCACTTAATGATGAATATAAAAAATATATACAGCTTTCAGTATGCTTTACAAATCAATGTAAAGAAAAGGAAAATACAACTGAACAAACAGACAACATCAACATACATAGAGAAAGGATTTCATTTTACTTGGATCCACAACCACTGTTTTTGGAAGCAACAGTGAAGACGTCAAATAATGATGTATTGCATTGAGGACATAGGTGAGTCTTCCCCAAGTCATGGCAAAAGTGGGGACATGTATAAGGAAGACAGTAGAATTCATGTGTTTGAATTATTGTGTTAGTGAATAGTGAAGATGCCATGGCTTACCAGAAGAACAAGGAAGACAGTCAGACCACATCACACATACATGGGTATTTTATCTGGAGAGAACAGTCCCCGTAAAGGACATAATGCTTGGAATCATGGAGGGTCATTGAAAAATATGGAAGACATTCCATGAGGTTGACTGACACACTGGTTGCAACAATGCGTTCAAATACCACCATAGTGAAGCACAGGCTAGATGGAGTGTCTTTCTGTTGAGCACAGGGTAGCCATGGATCAGATCCTTCTGGATGGAACCTAACAACGCTTGCTCCACATCAAAATCAACACTTCACGTTACCAGTTTTTTTCATTTTACCCAGTCAGAAAAGACAGTATTTTTAGAAGCAGGTAAAAACCTACCTTTGGTACCTCTATTGTTTGTGTTTTTCCCATGCCATTCTCTTGTGTGCATGAGGGTTTTATCCTCTCAGCATACTTATTCGAGCTGCGTGTGGAGCAAATAATTGGAAAAGCTGGATTATATGAAGAAGAATGTGGCATCAGGAGGGCACCACCTTGCTTTTGGAAAGTGAGCAAGACGTGAAGCACTTGCTATTGAAGATCAAGGACTGCAGCCCTCAAGATGGATTATAAGTAATGGAAAGAAAACAAAAATCTTCACAACTGGACCAAGAGGTCACACCAAGATAAATGGGGAAAGCTTGAAGTTATCAAGGTTTCCTCTTGCTAAATCCACAATCATGTTCATGCAACCTGCAGTCAAGAGAGCACATGGCACATTGCATTGAGCAAATCGGCTGCAAAGACCTCCTTAAAGGGTTGAGTAGGAAGGATTTTACTTTGAGGAATCAGGTGCTCCTGATCCAAGCCCTGGCATCTCCAATTGCCTCATACACATGTGAAAGCTGGCCATTGAATACGGAAGACCCAAGAAGAATCGATTCATTCGTATCGTGGCGCTGGAGAAAAATAGCAAAAGTCTCATGAACTGTCAATAACAAAGACATCTGTCTGGGAAGAAATTCAGCCAGAAGGCTCCTTGGAAACAATCATGGAGAGACTTCACTTCCAGGACTGCGGACGAGTTGCCAGGCCCTGGAGCAGGACATCTCGCTTGATGAAGCAGCGAAGCAATGAGAACGAGGAGGCTCGAGGAGAACAATGGACTACACCGCGCTGTAACAATGGACGCAGACGTGGAACAATGGTGAAGAGGGCTCAGGAACGGACACAGCGCTCCTACGAGTCGCGGCTGCTGTGAGGAAGCTGAACACCGCAACGGCAGTTTGTAGACTCATTCCACGGCTTTGCCACCTTTAGTCAGCTACCAAGTAAATTCTAATTTCTGCTGAGACATTCACCGATAGACATGTGGTCGTACACAAGAGGTCAGCAAGCCTCTTCAGTTCATAAACATGTTTTACAATATTCCTACTCCCCCACATTTGTATAACCAGAGATCTCACAGAACCTCTGGTATGCAGAGGATCATGAAGAAAACCTGTGTGGTAGTCATTAGTGCTAGTTACAATTTATGATTCCCTCCCCTTCCAGGAATTTCTATGATTTGATTTACATTCTCTTTCTTGTCATTTTAAGTTAATTGTATCCAAATGACTTGCTTTGGCCACTGAATTTGCTACCAATGTGTTCCATCTGGTCAAGAACTGCAAAACTAGTCTAAGGCTTGTCATTGTCAATTTTGTCCTGTCTTTTCTTGTTTATATTTGTTTGTTTTGCTTTTTGGGAGGGGCATCACTGCCCTCTGGTGGGAGTGTGAGGCCTAGTCTTGCTCCTGGAGAGCTGCTGCTGCATTTGAACCGCCAAACCAGGGGGCCGCAGTCCTGCACTCAACCTCAACGCCACTGGGGCTCAACCCCTTTGTCCTGTCTTGACACATACGGAAACAAGGATCAAAATAGAAATTTTGTCAGGATGGAGTCCTGCAGTAACAATTGTTAGTAGAGGCATCCTGATTATCTGCAATGAACATAGAGAGTAAACTAAATCAAACAAAACTCACTACCATTGAGTTGATTCCAATTTGTAGCCACTTTATAGGACAGAACAAAACTGTCCTTGTGAGTTTCTGAGACTTTACTTCTTTTCAGGAGCAGAAAGCCTCATCGTTCTCTCATAGAGTAGCTAGTGATTTTAAACTGCCTACCTTAAGCACTCAAAATGCAACCCACTGATCCACCAGAGTTTCATTCTTATAAGTACTACGATTTTGGAATTACTTCCATTCAACATAGCCTAACCTACTCTAACTGGCAGGGTGGCCTCATAAATTCTCACATACTGTAGTTCTAAATAGCAATTTTCTAATTTTTTTAAGATAACATTTTCTTTATTTTATTGTTATTTATAACACCCAGCAAAACATACCAATTCAATAATTCTTACTTGTACCATTTTGTGACATTGATTGCATTAAGCTATATAATAATTCTCACTCTTTTTCTCAGTTGTTTCTTACTACAAAGCAAAATTCACTGAACCTGAAAGTTTCTAGCTAATCTTCAGAATTGCTGTTGTCAGTTTGATCCCAAATAGATAGTTTTTAAAAGAGCACAAAGCTCAAGGCAGACTTTTTATTTCTAGTTTAGCTAAACTATTACATGGCTTGGCTCTAAGAAAACATTAGGGTATATTTTTGCTTAAGGGTTTAAAGATTGTTTCAAAATAATTTATTTTTGTTTATTTTTATTTTTTAAAAATTGTTTTATTGGAGGCTCGTACAACTCTTATCACAATCTGTCCATAAATCCATTGTTTGCAAAGCACATTTGTACATTTGTTGCCATCATCCTTCTGAAAACATTTTCTTTCTGCTTAAGCCATTGGTATTAGCTCCTCCTCCCCCCCTTTCCTACTCCCCAGTCCCTTCTGGGCCCTTGATAATTTATTAATTATTATTATTTTGTCATATTGTGCACTATCTGATGCTTCCCTTAGTCCATTCCCTTGTTGTCCATACCCCACAGAGGAGCCTATATGTAGATCCTTGTAATTGTTTCCCCCTTTCTATCCCACCTTCCTGTCACCTTCCCGATATTGCCCCACTCACCACTGCTCCTGAAGGAATTATCTGTCCTGGATTCCCCATGTTTCTGTTTCCTATATGTACCAGTGTATATCCCCTGGTCTAGCTGGATTTGTAAGGTAGAATTGGGATCATGATAGTGGGTGGGAGGAAGCATTTGAGAGCCAGAGGAAAGTTGCATATTTCATTGATGCTACACTGTACCCCGACTGACTTGTCACCTCCCAATGACCTTTCTTTAGAGGGGTGTCGCTTCGCCTGCAGATGGACTTTAGGTCCCTAATCTATACTCCCCCTCATTTGCAATATCATAATTTTCAGTTCTTTGATGCCTGATACCTGATCCCTTCGACATCTTGTGGTCACACAGGCTGGTGTGCTTCTTCCATGTGGGCTTTGTTTTTTCTCAGCTAGATGCAAAACAATTTTTTTTCCTGGAGTTTCACTAAACTTCATGTATCCAGGAATCTGGAGCTCATGAGAATGTGATTTTTAATTTCGCATATATGATGGTATTTACTTTTGTTGCCTTTAACATCAGAAACTGAAACTCTGTCCTACATTTTCCCCGTTTGAACAAGATTCTTCTGCTCTTGAGATCCACTCATGTTGCCTTTTTCAAAGTCCATTTATTTTATCTATTATCTGTTGATAAATAGAAATTTCCAAATTTTATCTATTATAAATAATAATAAAGCTGCTGTGATGATTCACAGAAGGTCTTTTTGATAATAATAAAAACACTTTAGGAAATATCTAGGAAAAGAATGACTGTGTCCATTTTTTCACGGAAATTCGCATGCTGCTCATGGTATTAAGTAATGCCATTTATTTTCTCAGCAGCAGATGAAGTACAACTTTGCATTTTTGTTTGGTTTTGACACTGTAGATCATGGGGTTGAGTACAAAGGACAGAAGAAGATGCATGTTGTTCATCATGGAATGGCTCACTCTGGGGACTGATTGAGCACAGGATGGGCAACAAGGACAGACTCACCTGGGGATGACGAAAATGACAATGCTCCAATAGGGGAGAGACAAGTATTAGAGATGGCATATTGTATCTCAGTGGAGGAAATACTCAAGGTGAATAATCATGATGCAAGACAGGGTAATGTATGGCCTATCTATTCCTGTGGTCAGGTTAAGATCAATTAATCCTCAGATATTCTTGGCCCAAGTATCTAACCATGCTAATTTAAGCACATCTGCATGGTAACAGTAGGAATGAACATTAGCTCCACCAAAAGAGAGGTGTTTAAGAAGCAAGAGTAGTCATACTATTATTATTACAGTTTGCCTTATCAAGATACCCATCTGAATGATTCTAGAACTAGTGGGGATGGTGTTTTACCTCAGGGTGTTACAAATTTCCATATTAGGTCAAAGATCATAGTCACAAGTACACCAATTTCCATAAAGGTGAATTAATGGAGGAAAAACATTTGGAGAATTCAGGTATCCAAATTTATTTTGTTTGCCTCAAACCACAGAACAGACAGAGTGGTTGACACTATTTATCAGTAGCTATGTCAGGTCAGTAGCTGGAAGCATGAAGGTGAAATAGTGAATGGGTTCCGGGAGATTCTTCTGGCTGATGATGACAAACAGCATTATGCTGTTCTCCCAGAGGACAATGAAATACAGAATGGAGAGCAGAATCAAACTTGGACAGACTCAAGGTGGGGAATCCTGGTCAACAAGATTGGAAATTGAAAGGTCAAGTTGTTTAAGATCTCCATGTTGTCCTAGAACTGCAGCATTTTATTCCAAAGGCTCATATCCATATCATGAGGAAGGAAGAGCCTTGTCCTTTTCTTCCCCAGCAATGAGAGAGTAGGTTGTTGTTCTGGGACCAGATGCTTTATTTCGAGGCAAGAATCAGCGATTTCTCAGAACATCAGAACACTTGCCACTTTTATCTTATATCTATGTTCCCTAGTCCTGACTGTGTGTCTGTTCTGCATAAAATTTCTTTATTTTATTTCTACAGAGCAGGTTCTTTATTCTTTGAGACCTGTAAGGTAGGTGATGGTACTTGTTCATACTGTTAGTCTCCATCATTTCATCTTAAGGCAGGAAATGATACCGTAAACAAACTTCTGAGAAATGTCGATTCTGTTATCTTGGTTTGGTGTACCTGGACCTTTCTGGAGTCTCTTCAGAAGGCACAATGGAACCATAAGTCTTTTCCCCATCTCAGAATGAGGCTTACACTCCTGTTTGCAGCACACAATGATGCAGGCCATATGGCATAGTGCGTGGTCTGCTTTTCAGCATTCCTAGTTTGGGACTATGTATGGTCTTTGGTGGTCTTACATCACTCTTTATGCCACCTGGTTGGTCAAAACAAACATTTGAGCTTGTGATGGGACGATGTGTTCTGTGCTAGAGATATCTCTATCTTATTGAGAAAATCAACAAGAGGGAAAAACCTATGGTAATCAGATGTTGCTGTTGTTCATTGTCCACGAGTCAGTCCCAACTCAAAGCAACCTCTATACAACAGAAGGACACACTGCCCAGTCCTGTGCCATTCTCACCCTTGTTTCTGAGCCTATTGTTGTAGCCACTGTGCCAATCCTTCTCTTTGAGGGGCTTGATCTTTTTGGTGCCCTTTCTACTCACTCAAGCATGGTGTTCTTTTCTAGGAACTGATCTTTCCTGACAACATGTCCAAAATCTGTGAGACAAAGTCTTACCATCCTTGCCTCCATGGAGCATTCTGGATGCTCTTCTACTGAGAGAGATTTGTTTGTGCTGTTGGCAGCCCATGATATTTTCAATATTCTTTTCTAACACCATACTTCTCATGCACCAATTCTTCTTCCTTATGCAATGTTCGATTTTCACATGCATAGAAAATGCTGAAAGTGACCATGGTTTGGGTCAGGTGCTTCTTCCTTCTCAAAAGAACCCCCTTGCTTTTAACTACCTGTAAGAGGTCTTATGAGGCAGATTTACCCGATTCAATGTGTTGCTTGATATCCTGGCCGCTGCTTACCTGAGCATTGGTGTTCAGATAAATGAATTCAAATAGTAGAATGACTTGCGAAAGTCTCTATGATTTAAGGAAAATTCTGATCCTGAGCCCTTGAAAGTTCTCTTACATCTGGGGAAAAGAAGCAGGAGATGATCTTTGAGGATCAAGTCATTGTTGTTAGGTTCCCTCAAGTCAGTTCTGACTGGGGCCACCCTGTAAAACAGAATCACTCTCACCATTGTCCTTATGTTTCAGCTCATTGTGGAGAATTGAAAGAGGAGAAGATTGAAGGACTGGACATTACTTGTATGATAATGACACTTGCTTATTTAGCATCAAGAATATAGACTACATTATAAGATTTAATTTGTAAATAAAGAACTGTCTTTATATGCCCTAAAAGAATATATACTGGGCAATATACTATGTGAAAAAGTGATAACAATTTGTAAATTCTTAAGGTTTCATGGGGGAGGGGGATTGGAGAGGGAGGGGAAATATGGGGAGCTGATACTGGAGGCCTAAGTGGAGGAAGAATGTTTCAAGAGTGATGATTGCCACAAGTGTACAAATGTAGACTGCATACAATTGATGTATGTATCGATTGTGATGGGAGTTGTATGAGCCCCCAATAAAATGATTTCTGAAAAAGAAAGGAGAGTGAAAGAGGAGCTTATCCCAAGAACTCAAATAGAAAATATTTTGCAAATGAATATGGCAACATGTGTACAAATAGAGCCCCCAATAAAATCATTGAAAAAAATCACTAAAGTTATTCTATATTTTAAAACATACTTAGTTGTTTATCAACTCATAGACAAGTTTTACAAAATAATCAAGGTAATCCATTATTAGCATGATTAAAAAGTAAGTGTGCTAGGAGACATATGATATGTACTTTAGTCTGAAGAGGACGTTATAGATACAAGTATTAATATTAGACTTTGGACTTGAACTGGATAGGGCTGAAATGTTTTCTCAATATTCAATTGCTCTTGTATATAGATCTCTTTTTTATATACATATAAGTGTATATGAATCTATTTCTCTAATCTAGCCAGACAAACATGTAACCATACCCTTGAAACAGCCTAATCAGGACAAAGGTGAAATTTGTCTTACTCAGTGTCTATCTCTAAGAGAATTTCATCACATATAGTCTTAAATGATCTCTCAGAACACCACAAAAATGAACACATTTTCCCTTTGAAATTTACAAACTGGTCAGTGAAAACAACGCAATCTCTCTATGATTTTCATGCGCATGCACATTGTGTTAGTCCAGGTAGAGTAGAGGAACAAATTCATAGACACACATATGGATATAAAGAGAAGGTTTATATACAAGAGGAATGGGAAATTGAGAAAGCATCCGGGCCAGTCCAGTCAAAGTCATAAGTCTGATATTAACCCATATGCTCGATATCAGTCTATAAAATCTCCTTCCAACTCACGAAGTCACAGACCAGTGGGTGCAGAGTCCTGGTGCTGGCAGGGGTCTCCCCATGGCTGCTTACTTCCAGGGCTCAGGGTTCATAAACAGCATCCAGTGGTGGCAGAAGCAACTCATCACTGGCAGGGGTCTCCACATGGCCTCTCCAGCTTCAGAGGTCTGGCTCCATCAGGGGCCAAGTCATGTGGCTTCTTTTCCAGCTCCTTCAGTTTCTTGGATGCTGCCATCTTATCTTGTTCATGATTCATCTACTCTGAAACTAACTCCCAACAACTGAGGAGATCGTTTCTCATCTTCACGAGGCAAATATCGTGAGATTTTCCAGACATATCAGGAGAAAGCCATGCCAACATAGAGGACTAATTGGCTACTCAATGGCTATCTCCAGATTAAGAGACTAAACTCCACCCCTACACCTCAATCATGAAATTAACATAAGCACATGACTGTCACATACTTTATGACCATATTGCAAGCAATGAAGTGAACTTTGTGGTAACCAGAAAAGATATACAAAACAATCAGAATTAAACACAGAAAATAAAAAGGAAAATGGAAATTTTATATTTGGTAAGAAATAAAACCATGAATAAACAACCCAAGAGGACAGAAAATAGTGTAGCATTCTCAAAAGTAATTGCTTTACTTCACTGTGACTTCCCAGATTCCTGAACAAAATATTCCTGTGCGCTGCCATATCATCTGCCAAGCCAACATACAGAGTGGGGCACATCTGAGAGAATGGTAGTGTACTACCCCTTAGTTATGTTTTCTTTCTTGTATTCAAAGCTATGATTTGATTTAACTTGTGCTCTCCTACTATTTATTGTGCAATCAACCAGTTTTATCCAGAGTTTGTTATGATTCTCTCCTCTAAGTGTCTTTGCAAAAGTCAAAAGAAAACATCTTCTTTCTGGTCTTCTCTGTTTTCAGCCAAGATATTTCTGGCATCAGGAATGCTATCCTTTCAGCCAAGTGATTATCGGAATCCAGCTGGCGGTTCTGGTAGCCCTTTTGATGCATTGCTGTATTTTGATGTGACCTAGGTCTTCTTTAGTTTCTTCTTTTGTACATTAGAATGGAGAAGATAGAGTTCTTCATCTTTCTTTTCATTCTAAAAAAAGATCTACTCATGAAAGGAATAGATTCATACTGACATATATTTGGTTAAGAAAATGAGCATATTTTATTAAAGAAAAGTATGAACCAGTGCTATCCCCTTATAGAGCTGTTTTGAGACAGGAATGTGATAAAAGGCTAGCAACAGCCATTGCTTTGGAAAATGAGATGTCATAGTCTGGGAAGACTAGAGAAACAAATCCATAGACACTCATATGTGTGTAGGAGAGAGCTTTATATATATGAACCATTGACTATTGAGAAAACATTCCAGCCAAGTCCAGATCAAGTCCATAAGTCCAATATTAGCCCACATGTCCAATATCAATCTATAAAGTCCTCTTGAGCTTCACAAAACACAAGCAGTGACACCCAAAACAAGAAGGTCACAGACCAGCGTGTGGGAAGTCTATGGATTCAGTGGCATTGTAAGCATCTCAGCACTGGCAGGGGTCTCCACGTGACTCCCCTAGTTCAGGGCACTAGCGTAGGTCAATAGAGAGTCTCTCAGGGAGTGAGCGAGAGAGTGTGTCTTCTGCCTCCCAGGAGGAAATGCAGGAATTCCTAGAATCCTCAGGAGAAGGTACATAGAAGCCTCATTGGCTATATCCTGATCGACAAGCCAGTCTCTACCCCTATATTCTTAATTCTCAAATTGACACCAAATTATGTAACTACCTCACTAGATAAACAGTATTTTGTTATTCTAACTGTTTTTATTACTGGCATTCCACATTTGACTATTACTGCCCAGAAAGAATTTTTGAAAACATTCTTTAATTTGTAATTCCTGCTAAGACCTACTTTTTAATTTAATAAAAATTATGTTTCATTATTGAGCTGGCAGTTGAGAAAGAAAATGTGTTTTTTTAACTTTCCCAAACCTTACATCTTCTATAAGACATCTTTATCTGAACTGTAGAACAGTCTCTATAGCATTAATTGAATTTGCCTTACTGATAAAAGCAGTAATAGATATAAATGTTTCTAGAAGATCTGGAATTCAGCAGTGTGCTGACAGAAACTTCATATATGCCATTGCAAATAGAAAACAAATGAGCATTTAAATTATTTATTACCAATAATTAATAATAATTCACAAAGATACTTCTTGCTTTATCATTATGTTGGTGTTCTATCAGAGGTGGCTGGCCTGTGATGAACTTACAGCAAGGGATCAACAGGCAGCTGTGCAGCGATAATTATTATGTATTATAATAATGACATAGAGATCATGACAGAGAGACAAAGAAAGTAACAATAAGAGTCAGACATACATAACATCAGGGTAACATGTTCACATCCGCCCCATATGGTGGTCCACGTGTAGATGGAGAGGGAGAGCGAACATTAATTTTCCCTGTTTGAGTAGCCTAACAAGGGACACGTAATTTCTCTAGTCACTGGTCAGGACATGTCTCCAGCGGGGACAGTCTTAAGGACTATAAGGTGATAATGGCTTAGAGATGACTCATGACTAAGTGGAGAGGAATGTGATAAGAAGGGACTTCAGACTCCCAGGGGTAGGTGAACAGGTCGACATTGCTAGGGGTCATAGACAATGACTCTTGAATCCCACTCATCGGCCTCGAGGGAAGCAGATCACTATCCTAACTTGAGTCATGCAAAACCCTCAGCTAACTGGGGGCATCAAGGAAATCAGTTATCTTAGCCTCATCATGAGTCAGACAAAGAAATCATAAAATTGGGAGTTTCAGTGAGAATGGCTAGCACACGAAATGTTGGTAAATTGCTTGCTTAGTATTTTAGAGTATAATAATTGTGGAAAAGTTCTGTCTTCATCCCACAGTGTTCAACCATTTTCTTGGACATGCTTCACATTAAAATCTCTATGCTCTTCATAGAAACCATGAGAAGGGATGCATAACAAGATTGGGCTAGAGCTAGCCCCAACCAGAGCCAAACTACCCCCTCCCTAGATGTATGTGTGACAGAGAACAACGCTAAACCTATGGCTGGTGGGGAGGGGCTGGCATATCATGTCCACACAGAAGGAAACCAAGAAGGAAAAAGAAAGAGACAGTCTAGACCCCATATTGACACACTAAGCCTGGAGGGTGATATCCCTGCATGGAGTTGCTAAGTCCCAGAGAGATGTGTAGGGCCAACAGTAGCCCATACTACAACAGAGGGCAATACTGGGACACATGGTGGGGAGGTGGTGTGGGCTAAACCCTCTACAGCAGAGCAAATTAAGAAGGGAACATAAAAATCAGCAACTGGAGCAAAGCCAAGCCACAAAGGCCCTAAAGCACCCTCTAAAATAGACTTCAGGCTAGGAGGGGCAGCTCCTGGAACTCCCCTAGAACCAATAGGGCATCATGAAGGTCAGCAGAAAGACCCAGAATTACATATATTTTCTCTCGCATGCTCTTTCTCTTTTTCTCCCCTTTATTTTTGTCAATCTTTTGTTTTCTATTTGTTTGGTCTAATACGCCTACTTACATAAGAGAGATGAGGGAAGCAAGTTCAAGGAGAAAGCAATAGGACCCAGAGGGACTTGGGAGGAGAGGGGGCAGGGGAAGGGTGCATTAAGCAAACAATGCCACAGACAGGGGAACAAGTAGGGAATTAAAATTAACAACAAGGAGGACAGAAAGATACTGAGGGTGTTGGAGCAACAGCACTCTGGCTTAGAGGAAGTACTATGAGGCAGAAGTAGGGAAAACATGATGATGGGGAAGAAGGAAGTTAAAAAGGAAACAGAGGTATGATCCAGGAAGCAAAGTTATGGATAGAGGGATAAGCATAGGTGTGTCCATATGCAAATACATTATAAAAATAAAGGTATTGGTCTATGTACATATATTTATATGGCAATAAACTTTTAGCCCCTGCTTGTGCCATTCCTCAATACAAGGATACTTTGTTCTAGCAAACTGTCATTCTGTGATGCCCACCCTTCCAGTACAATTGCTGAAGGAAAAATGGGTGCAAAAGCAAATGTGGTGAAGAAGACAGTTGGTGCCCAGCTATTAAATGATCCAGAAAGATAATGTCTGGGGGCTAAAGGCTTGAAGTGAAACAAGTTGAAATTCAACAGAGAAACAACAAGTCCACATGGAAGAAGCACACCTGCTGAAGTGATCACGAGGTGACTTCAGGACCAGGTAACAGGCATTACAAGACCCATAACAAACAAATAAAGAAATATTCAAATGTTGAGAATGAGGAGCATTGGACTAGAGATCCAAAGCCCATCTGTAGACAATGGACCCCATAGAGGGGTCACAGGGAAGGGATGAGTCAACCAGGGCATGGTAAAGCACAGATGAAACACACAATATTCCTCTCGTTTCTTGAGATTTCCTCACCCCCCACTACCATGACCCCAGTGCAGTCTCTCACTTCGGACTAGACAAGCGCATGTACACAGGTATATATAAGAAATAAGAGCTCATAACACACAGAATCCAGGAGCACGAGTGGAAATAGTGATACCGGAAGAGTAGGGAGACGGAGTGGGACAGAGAAGCAGGAATCAATCATAATGATCAACACACAACTACATACAAATCTCCAGGTGGAAGAAAAACAGAAACCAAAGGAGAGGGGAGACAGCAGTCAGTATGTGATCTGAAAATAATAACTTATAAGTTATCAAAGGTTCATGACAGTGGGGGGAGAGAAGGGGGAAAAGAGAAGATGATACTACAAAGGTTGAATAGAAAGTAATAATCTAGAAAAGAATGATGGGAACATATGTACAAATACACCTGATACATTTGCTGTATGGATTACAATAAAAATTGTAAGAGTCACTAATAAAATGACCTTTTAATAATTAAAAAACTCTCTGTGCCCTTTTTCAACATGCCACTTTCATTACTAGCTATGTTGCAAAATAGTTCATGTTAAAAATATAGAAAATGCTGGTGGTTTGTCAGGAAAACTACTCTCACTATTCATTAGTGAACTCATACTGGAGACAAACCCTATGTATGTGATGAACGTGGAACAGCTTTTAGCTGGAAGAGTTCTCTCACTGTTTATCAGCAAACTCATATTGGATAGAAACCTCATATATGTGGGGAATGTAGAAAATGCCTTTATCAGGAAGACTTATCTCAATGGTCATCAGCAAACTCAAACCGAAGAGAAAGTCTATGCATTTGACAAATATGGAAAAGGTTTTATTAGAAAGAAGAACCTCAATGTTCATCAGATAATTCATACTGGAGGGAAACCCATGTATGTAGTGAATGTGGCAAAAGTTTCATTCCGAAAGGAAATCTCACTATGTATGTTGTGAGTGTGGTAAAACTTTCAGCCAGAAACCACACCTTACAATATATTAGATTTCACACAGGAGCTAAACCCCATGTATGTTGTGAATGTGGAAGAGCCTTTTTCAGGAAGAATAAGCTCCTTGTTCATCAGCGAACTCATCCTGGAGTGAGAGAAACCCCATATATGTAGTGAATGTGCCAAAGGCTTCATTAAGAAAGCACATCTCAAAACTCATGTATGAATTCCTGCTGGAGAAAAACCTTTAGGTGATGAGTGTAGTAAAACTTTTAGCCAGAAACCATGCCTTATAGCACATCAGATAATTCACACAGGCAAACAATCCTTTGCATGAATTAAATGTGGAAAATCTTATATGTGGAAATCAAATCTCAATAAACATGAGAAAATTCCCAACAAAGAAAATCCTTTCACTGGGATTTGTGTAACAAAGCTTTCAAAACAAAGGAAGAGGTTCTAGTTTGGTCTGCCCAAGCATGAGAACTGACAATTGGGACTTACCTTATGGTTACCTATTTTCTGCGTTGCTGTCCCTCAACTGACATGATGCAATTGTGGGGAGAAGGCTTTCTAGACTTCTACAAAGTGCCTGGGTACCTCATTGCTCTTCCTGCTTTCAGCACCAGAAATAGAGCTGAACCTGGTGTTTCTGGATCGTAGTTATACCAAGCAGTAGAGTGCCCACTCACGTGACAGTTGCACCTGTCCCACCTGCATGCTCAATTATTTATTTATTTAAACCTGCATGCTCTTTGTTACCCTCAAGAGACTGCACAGAAATGCATAAAATAAGAATAAAGATGTATGGGAACAATTAGTCCAGAGGATAAATGGACCACAGTGAATCTCAGCCTCTATTATCCTTAGCCCAGAAGAACTAGATGATTCATAGACACTAATGTGTGTAAGACAAAGCTTTATATTAAATAATAATTGTATATTAAGAAAACATTCCACCTCAGATCAAGTCCATAAGTTCAATATTAGCCCATGTGTCAAACACTGGTCTATAAATTTACTTCGGACTCATGCAATACATGCAATGATGCTGAGTGCAGGAAGATCACACGCTAGTGGGTGGAAAGTCTTGTGGATCTGGGGTGGGGAGGGTAGAAACATCTCAGTGCTCGTGTATGTCTCCATGTGGCTTATAAATAGAAATGTCTAACAGAGAGTGTGTGTGTGTCCTACCTATATGAAGGAAGACAGGAGTTCCCAGAATCATCAGGAAAAGGCCATACCCACAGAGGCCTCATTGGCTATGACCTATTGACAGGCTAGACTCTGCCCGTCACTTAAGTGGACAGTAGATTATGTGACTATCACAGTTAAAATACAATCTTGTTTAACTTCATGACTCCTTAACCTTTAGTTCATGCGTAAGCAATTATCCATACTAAATGGCTTGCAGGATTTTAAATTTTTTTCAGGTTATTTAAATCTAGGATTAGAAGATAAAAATATTTAGCAATTAGTTAAATGTCCAGTGCTCATCAAAACACTAGATAAATGAAGCACTTTAGTGTGAACATTATATTGCGATTATTAAGTACTACTTTAAGGGGTTGAGAAGTATTGAAAAAGCTGGATCTCAAAAATGGATATTCCTTGGTGCTCCCCAACCCTCTTACTTAAAAAACAACACAACAACAACAAAATGATTTTTAAAATCATCATGTACCACTTTTTTGGACAGAATTTTTTTTTATATCCACTAAATGAAAAACAACTTAAAATAGATCATGTTCAAAGGCATGGAAGTAAAATAATAAAAATGCATTTGTTACAACTTGATTACAATTTAGAGTTCTCAAGACCTTGCATTTAGGAGGAGCTTTTCTTGCATTTAGTAAATTCTTGGGTTATCCGTGGGGCTGCTAACTGCCAGGGAAGCAGTTCAAACCCACAAGTCACTCCCCAGGATAAAAATACAGCTTTCTGCTCATGTAAAGAGTGATGGACTCAGACACCCAAAGAGGTAGGTTGAGAGAGTGAGCTCCATGGGCTGTTTTAATTGGACAGCACAGCGCAGTATGCATTTCACTACTAATGCAAGGTCAGCAAGGCCAAACTTCCTACCATTCCCAAGGAGAAAGAAGAGTGGGTCCACTCCCAAGAAGATTGACAGTCTCAGAAACCTTAGAGAGCCGTTCTGTTTTGTCCTATAGGGCCGCTAACAATGGTAATAGGTTTTGTTATTTTGGATCCTGCAATGAGGAGCTATACTGTGTCATAGTCATATAGCATACCTGTCAATCAAGGGGTAGCTTGGTGACACATCCTTGAGGGGGTAGTCTTTCACAGAGAGCAAGTTGGAATGCAGAAGAGTCCTCCCAGCCATTTTGCCCTCCTGCTGGCAGACACAGAGTCCCCATGATGCCCCAGCCAGCTCTTCATTGTGGAGTAGCTAAGGCTAATGGGGAAAATTATGAATTCAAAGAACTGAATAGAAGTTTTCAAAGGACAGCTGGAGAAAGCAAAGTTAAATATTTTAAGGAAGTGTGCAGGGACCTACAGTTAGTAAACAAAAAGGAAGAGCACACCCAGCCTATCTTAAACCGAAAAAAATCAAGCCTCAAGTAAAAATATTGAAAGACTATGGGCAAAATATTGAACAATACAGGAAGCATCAAAAGAAGATAAGATGAATACACAGAATCGCTGAACCAAAAGTAATTAGCTGTTAGTTCATTTCTGGAGGTAACATATGAGCGAGAACCAATGACACTGAACAAAGGTGTTCAAGATGCATTTAAAGAATTAGTCTAAATCAAGACTCCAGGAATTGATGAAATATTAATGGAGATTCCTTAACAAGCTAATGAAGCACTGGAAACATTTACTTAACTATGTCAAGAAATTTGGAAGGCACCAACTTGTCCAAATGCCTGAAAGAGATCCCTACTTGGGGATGACCCAAGAGTATGTTCAAACTATAGAACAATTTTGCTGATGATCATCCAAAACATTTGGAGCATTCCATTGACAGGAAGTACCAGAAGTTCATGGGATATAATTATTGATGTCAGATGAATTTTGGCTGCAACAGAGAACACCACAAAGATATGTATGTGTGTTTTATTGACTCTGTTAAGGCATGCAACTGTATGAACCATAACAAATTATCAGCAAATCTATCTTCCTTTTCCAGTGCTGCTTTAAATATATATATATTTATATTTTATATTTCACAATTGAGTGGCTTTGAAAATGGAATTTTATTCTCTCAATATTCTTAAGCCTAGAAGTCCAAATTCATAACACCTCTAAGATAAAGTGACCAGACTTTAAGTGGGACACTATTGACTATGTTATGGCTGGGGTCACCACAACATGAGGAGCTGTCTTGAGAAGCACTGTACTATGGCAAGCTGCTGATAAAGTCCAAAGAACTGGGGGTCAATGAGTCAGATGCAAGGAAAGCAAAAAGCAAAGCAAACTTTTG
This sequence comes from Nesogale talazaci, assembly GCA_004026705.1. Lineage (NCBI taxonomy): Eukaryota > Metazoa > Chordata > Mammalia > Afrosoricida > Tenrecidae > Nesogale > Nesogale talazaci. The sequence goes on from PVJH01016985.1 coordinate 25,691, forward strand.
AACAGAACTCTCAATTGGTCCAATAAAAGGAGAAAAACTTGAAGTTTTCAAGGATTTCATCTGAGGAACTTGAAATTATCCTGATTTGGGTCAGGTGCATGTTGGTTCTCAAAGTGATGTCTATATTTTTTCACACTTTATGGAGGAGCCTAGGTCCTGTGCAATTGATGTTGAGACAAGTAAAATGAAATTTTTGCAACTAATTATAACTAGAGTCATAGTGACCCTCTAAGACAGGGTGGCACTGGCCCAGTGAGTTTCTGAGACTGTCTCTGTGAGCATACAGCTGGTGCCATTTTATGCTTATGGAAAATATCTTAGCAGTGCTTTAAACAGTCTTCATGTTTGTAGTGACGGTGGTAAGATGTATTCTAATGAATAAACAATGTTGTCCTGGACAGTCTTGGGATCTACCGTAAATATTTGAGTATAAGCTGAATTTTACCAGCACATTCTTAATGCAGTTTTGGTGGTAAAATTTGAGGCCTCGCTCGGCTGATATTCGAGTCAGCTTATACTTGAGTATATATGGTTTATCTTTTCATCAGTAGTTAAATGAGCTTCACTTTGCATTAGTAACTAAAAATGAAAGGTGCCCCTGACTGATTCCTGCTTTTATCATAAGCCATCTTGAGTGTACCACATTCACTACCTGAATCCACCCAGGTGAAGTTCATAGGAGACAGGGAAGGGCAGTAACCCTGAATACGGGACTACAGCCACCAGGAGGGGCAGTTTGCTTGAGGAAAAGACAGATGGATGAAGGAGGAACAGTCACAAAGAAGGGTAAACTTAAGGAAGACTCCCTTCAAGACCAAGGTATGCAAATAGTTGAGGGCTATCACTTTTGTCTTCTTCAATTTTTTGATGACTCAATAAAAGATCCCTCCTTACCAGTCTGAGCTCTGGTAGTGTAGTGGATTACACGTTTTGCTGCAAACCACAAGGTCAGCAGCCACCAACCACTTATGTGGAGAGAGGATCGACTTCCTACTGCAGTAAACAGTTTCCATCTAGAAACCCACAGAGCCGGTTCCACTGTGTCCTATGTGGTTACTATGAATCAGAACTGACTAGACAACAGTGAGGGTTTGGGGCAGAGTCCTTTTTTGCTGTCAAACTTTGCAAAGTTACTGCTTATGTTTAATCTCATTTCTTAAAAGATCCAAATTACTACTAACTCTGTATAGAGAATGCAAATCCTGCATTGCTCTTTAGGTTCCATCAGACATAGCTTTGTCCATCAACTTCTCTTTCTCATCAATATAGATGTCTAATACAATTTTGTTTTCCCTTGCTATTAGGGAATGCTTTTTTGTAATGCTTTTCCCCTAGGACAACTTTTGCTATTTCAGCTTTTTATGTTGGCTGAGAAATGTACTCATAGAACATGTGTGAATTCACTTGTTGCTAAAATGTTCTCCATGCCTTATAGAGCTCTCCACAGGAAGATACCTTACTGTGTTTTTCTGTGCTTCTAAAATGCCCCTTTATTTGCTTGACAAAGATTCTAGTAAACAACAAGCCTTGGAGTATAGGTGACTTCATGAATTTTCCTGAAGTGACACTTGGACACTTTAACTTTGCTTAGGACATACTTTCAAAATATAAAAGGAGAGAGAGAGAGAGAGAGAGAGAGAGAGAGAGATTGTTATTATAGACTACCTCCTACCTAGAAAGAATGTCTTCCAATAGCATCTTAATATAAATCTCTTTAATAACCCTTATCACCTGGTGGAGTTCTTATTGGTTTAAATGTGCTGCTCCCCTACTAGGCTCCTTAAGTATTGGAAAACTCTCTTACTCATCCGTTTAATCTTTGAACTAAAAATTTTAATCAACGTTTTGATGAAGTGTTTGTTGAAATGAAATAAAATGCTAAAATACCCACTTAACTTACTGACTTTAGAAACTACATATTTCCATCACAAGAGTGTGTTTTTCAGGTGAGTTATGTGAGCATTAGTCCAAAGTAAAACTTAATGAATCCCAAAATGGATGTATAAGTGCTTCATTACCTAAAAGCAATGTTTCCAATTAGTTTCTGCTTCTGGGTTTTATTTTCCCAATGTGATTTAGTTAATGTCTTAGCTAAAGAGAAAGCATGCCACTGATTAAATTAATGTCTTAGCATAAGATCAAGAGAAGCACTATTAGCATAAATCCTTGTTAGAGAGCATTTGACCCAGACCACGGCTGATTAGCTAACCGACTTCAAATGCACTTGTCAGGCTGTGGGAGCCTGATGTTCTTGGCTCTTTCTTCAGATTTTCATATTCTTGTCTTTTTCCTATAACATGACACTTAACATTTTAAATAAGATCCTCTTTTGAAAGGCATGTTTTTCTTTTAGAAAAGGAAGATTTTTCTATGTTAAGAATACTGTGGTAGTTACATAATCTGGTGTGAATTTGGGGCTTGAGAGTATTAAGAATAAAGGAGTGGAGTCTATCTGTCAATCAAATCACAGCCAATGAGGCCTCTGTGAGGGCATGTTCTTCTGCTGAGAATTCTGGGGATTTCTGAATTTCTTCCTTGGAGACAAGAGACACTTACTCTCTTCGCTCACTCCATTGGGGATGCTGTACTGAAAAGACACATGGTGCTGTGACCTGGGAGCTGGAGAATCCACCTGGACCTACCTTTATGCAACCAGACTTCTGGAACTGGAGAAACCACGTGGAGACCTCTGCCAGCACTGAAATGCTTGCAACAGCACTGAATCAAAAGACTTTCTACCCACTGGTTTCGGATCGTCATGTATTTGGTGTCACTGCATGTGCTTTATGAGTCTGAAGAGAACTTCATAGAGATATGGTTTAATATCAGACTTATGGTCTTGGACTAAACTGGGTTGGGATGCTTTCTTAATGTACAATTACCCTTTATATAAAACTCTCTCTTACACACCTGTGAGTGTCTATCGATTTATTTCTCTAGTCTACTTGGACTAACACCAATATGTATACTTATTCATCACCATCGAGTCAATTCGGACTTATATATACTCTATAGGACAGAGTAGAAACATTCTTGTGAATTTCCAAGACTATAACTCTTTACAAGAATAGAAAGTCTCATCTCTCTCCAAAAATAGACATAAAATTTCATATAGGTATATTTACATATACTAAATAAAAATGTATATATACTTCACATAATTTTGATAAATAATGACATTGTAGAAATTTGGACATGGAACAGGCAAGGACTTGAGAAAGCAAGCAAGCACTAGCAGTGGAGAAACCTTCACTTTATTAAGTAGTCTGAGCATAAATGAAATTATGATAAGCAGACTGTGGTAGTTGCATAATTTTATGTCAACTTCAAGATATAAAAAGGTGATGAGTTAATGGGCCAATTGACTCCCGATATCACTGAAGACAAATGGATACAAAGGCAAGCAGAGTAGAAGAAATGATGGTGCCCAGATACCAAATGATGGAATGCCTGGAGTCTCAAAGACTTGAAGATAATCTAGTTGCCATTCAGTACAGAAACAGCAAAGCCCACATGGAAGAAGCACACCAGCATGCAGATATCGAGCACCAAAGAACAAGAATCACATCATTACAAAGGAGGCAGAGAACAGGGTGGGGACCTAAGACCCACTGGTGGGTAATTGGTCATCCCTTTACAGGGGAGCCATGGGGAGGAGACAGACCAGTCAAGGTACAGCTGAGTAGTGATGATGCACACAAGTTCCCTCTAGTTCCTGAAGCCTTCCTGCCCCCACCCTCCCCAACCATTATGGTCCCAACTCTACCTTACAAATCCAGATGGACTGGAGAAGGTACACTAGTATAGACGGGAGCTGGAGATATGGGGAATCCAAGATGGATGGCCCCTTCAGGCCAATGGTTAGATTGGAGAGGCTGGAAGGATAGAGAGAAGGTGGGGTAGAGAGACGGAACCAACATCAAGAACATACACATAAGCTCCTATTTGAAGGATGGGCATCAGGGAAGTGGGTTGGGGGAGAGGTCAGGCAGTGTAATATATGACAGAACAATAACAATGTATAAAGTATTGAGGGTTGGTGGGGAGGAGAGAGCAGGGGAAGAGGGGAAGGGATGGAAAAGCCGATACTAGGGGCTTAAGGGAAAAGGTGGACAATTGGAAAACAATAATAGAAGTGGACATGTAAGGGTGCTTGACACAATTTACTTTTTTAAGTATTGTGAAAAACGATGTATGAGCCCCCAATAAAATGACTTAAAAAAAAAAAAGGTGATGAGGTGGAATTCATCCTGTCAATCAGGTCACGCCTTATGGTGCCTCCTTGTGGGCATGGCCTCTTCATAACGCTGGCCCTGGAAACTTCCCTTTCTCTGCCTTTACCTTCTACCTGGTGAGCCACTCTGAGACCTCATGCTTCCATTGCCACTGGATCCACATGACTATTTCCCAATGACCTGCGATGTGTCTGCATTCTGAATCATTGCATCTGACTGTATGAGTCTGAAGAGAGACTTATGGGCTAGTACCAGACTTATGGACTTGACCTGGACTGGAATTGAATGTTTGCTTGGTATATAATTACTTCTTGATATAAAGCTCTTTCTTGCACATATATGAATGTCACTAGATTTATTTCTCTAGTCAAACTAGCCTGACATATAAGTGTTTTCTATTCTAGTTTGTTAGGGGAAGGGTTTTATGAATGGAATTTACAAAAACAGAAATTTGATCAAAGAAAATAAACAATGTTCAATCAGTGGCTCTTCCAGGGTTGGGGAACCACCCATAGTCATTTGTAGCTCTGGAATTACTCTGGTTAAGTTTCATTACTTTTCCAATTCAGTAAGATCAATATTCATATTCATTAATTAAAATTATGATAACGCCTATCAGAATTAAAAGAAGACCTAATAATAACCCCAACCTTACACAAATTCTTTCTCAGAGGAAAGCATGTGAGATCAATCACCAACTTGTTTCCTGAGATCAGAGGAGTGGTGCGCTGGATACGCCTTACAAAGGCTCACAAGAGCCACGTGTGGACATCTTCTCCAATTCTGCTCTCAATAACTTCACACAGGGAGATTTGAAAGTTGCCAGTGTGGGAATTACACACCAATGTAATGATCAGTTGTTGAAAACTGGCATTTTTATCCACTTGGGGGGGAATGGTTTAACATTGACCCGCACTGTACAGAGCCTGATAAGTTTTGATTTCATAATTTGAAAAGAAAAAATTACTGGCAAAAAAAGCGCATGAAGTTAGAGGTAAGAACTTTAACAAAATATCAGCAAATGTAACTTCAGCCAAAACTTCCTCCTGCCACCACAAAAACCCATAAAAATAATGCTTCAAGGTAAAGTCTTTTGCAACTAAAAATATAATTTAGTAATGGAAGGCTAGCTAAGTATACAAAAAGGAATCAAACTAAATCAACAGTTTATGACACTAAATGAGAAAACGTGATCCTACCAACAAACGCAGGAAAATAATATCATTAATGATAGTAAGATAAAAATAGTACTAATCCAGGAAAGTAATTTCAATATCTCAATCTGATGAAGATTATCCACCAAAAACTAGAGTTAACTCCATACATATTGATGAATGACCAATGTGTAATACCGTCACTTCTCTTCATGCTTCCTCTGGAGCCTCTGCCTAGCATAAAGCCTTAAGGAAAAAAATTCATGATGACTGGAAGTGATTACATAGGACTATTTTCAACTGATATGAATGTATGCCTAACAAATTTAAAAGCAACTACTAAAATGGTTAATTTAGCAAGGTCACAGTGTGCAGGTGAAAATGCAATGAACTTTTTCATATTGCAGAGACAACAATTGGAAGATATAATTTAAACAAAACTCTGTATAACAGTATGACAATATCACTTATTAGGATTTGACTAATACATGAGATATATTCTAATGGATCTTTATAATTTGTAGATAAGCACAGAGTTCCACTCTGGGTAGGAAAGGTAAAGTTATTTGTTCCCATAAAGAATTACAACCTTGGAAATACTATGTAGGGTCATCATTTATCAGGATGGCCAGGGTGTCATTATTGTTTAGTGCAAGACAAGGAAATCATAGTGACTCTCTAAGATGTACCCTGAATCGCTAACCCCATGATTGGGAGAGAGAACAGTCCCTCTGGGGAGGATGGAGCACCCAGCCTGGTGCCTTTGTAAGCCTTTGATGGGTTTATGATCTCTTCTCCTGTCTTCTCAATTCAAATATGTTAATAGGTGTCACCATACTCCCTGGCAAACATTACTAATCAATCATTCCATTGTAATGGAACCCCCAAACCACAGACTCGTTGGTCATCCAGGGCTCCAAACAGTCCCCAATTGGCACAAGACCTGGAGTCTGTTGGTGTGTTAGGCCCAGGGGCGAAGCCTAACAGAAAGACATATGCAGTCAAATGGAAGGATCCCTTCTTTGGTGTTGGTAGCCCATGTTTCCTGGAGAAGGTACAAGCTGAATGCCCTAATGGGACAGGTGGTCTTGCTGACACAGTTTCTGGAAAGGTAATGAAGAGAGAAGATGAAAAGCGAGGGTTGATGTGGTCATCTGTAAACTGCTGACTAAACAAACTACTGATTGTTTTTTTAAAAACCTACATGTGTCTCCAATTTTCCTGTGATCCAAGTAGTTAATTTAGAAGAGAGTTGATGATGCAGACTCAAGGAGAATCAGCATGTACAAAATAAGCAGAAGAGGTGATCTAATAGAAACTAATAATGCCTGAGAAGAACTGACTATACCTCAGAGAATAGGTTGTCTGGAAATTAATAGAAGGTAAAAGTTCAAGAAGGAATGGTGAGAAATTTCAAGTTTAAAATGAAACTGGTAGAAATTACAGTGGACTTGGTAGAGGAAAGCAAATGCATCAGTAGAGAAAGAAATTTGAGGAAACAAGAAGCTTAGCTATAAATAAACCAAAATAAAAACAGAGGTAGATTTGGGATTGAAGAGAAAATGGGAAAAGACAAGTGAGTCCTGAGTGTGATTAGATAGCAATAAGAAAAATATCCTGGGCATTTAAAAGCTAGAAAACTTTTTAAAAGTCCATGTTGTACCTTATGTAGGTGAAACAGTTCTCTGGGTTTCAACAATGGCACAAACAACTTTTAAAGCTCCCATGGTATTTCAATGCAAAGATAAGAATGGGAGGTACTGACTGTTTTGCCAGGGGGTTTTGTTTCACTTTGTTTTAATATTCTGTAATTATATTTAATAAATATTTAATATAATATTTAATATATTTTGTTTAAAATACAATGGCCTTGAAATCTTGATAAATTTTAGCTTGTAGAACTCTATCCCCAGATAAGTAGATATTGCTGATACCTTAGATCCAAGTGGGGTTCATGAATCGCCCATTTTAGAAGACCCCAGATTGTGTTACTTCACTTGTCTGTCACTTTGTCATGTTGGGGTGACTTGCTTGTAGCTGTGATGTCAGCTGCTATGGCACCCAAGGTCACCCATGGTGAGAAGGTTTCAGTAGAGCTTCAAGACTAAAAACAGGCAAGTAGCAGCGAAATAGGCCACCTAGTTCTGGGGGATTAGCCAATGAAAGCGTTATCAATAACCACAGAGTCTTGTTTGATGTAGTGTCAGACGATGACATCTTTTGTATGTGAGAACATAAACGTGACCCAAAGATAAACAGTGGTCGAAGAAGGAAACAAAGTGCACAGAACATAATGTTTTGTAGCCCCTCCCACTGAGTAAGTGGTTCTATATAGGTCACAGAAAATTCTAGTCCATGCAGCTGATATAAGTCCTCGGATGAAGCAGGCTTTGCACAGTGAAGATGTGGTTGCATGCCTGCACATCAATCACAAAGCAGTTGTAAGAACAATAGTATTGCAAATTCTGGATAGGAATTTTTTATAAGTTGGGACCAAAAGAGGTGCCTATCGTTTTCCTTCCCATGTTCAGGGAACTCAGTCATGAGAAATGAAATAAGTTTTCTACCCAGGAAGAAGAGGAAGTATGGTGCAAAACAGCTAGCACCCTCTGTTAACGCAGTCATCGTTTTAACCCGTGGGTTAAAACTACCCACTACCACCTGCCCTTGTTATCAATGAACACAGGGTCAAGGGTAAACCAGGATAGCTGCTTTGAATATAACTATAACCTAGCTAATCCTGACTAATTCTTCAATGCATTTCTGATTCTACACCATTTCTGCTGATTCTAACCTTGGAGTTCTTTGGAAGCACAGACATCTTCCTTTAAACTTGGTGTGACTTGTTAATCATTTATTCTCACTAAGAACAGATTTGCTGGCATGTTTACAGGTTTCAGAGCATTTTTCAATTTGTTTGTATTTAATAGGAGCACTCTTTTGTTTCAGCCTAATAGTATGCATATTTTATAAATTGTCATTCCTAATATCACAAAGTAGTTGTTGTGTTCACTTTATTGTCCCTAATGCCTAGTAAAAATGAAGAATGATATTTTTCTTGTTCCCTTTTCTCACTTATAGTTTCAAAATTAACCATGCACTGCTTTTTAAATGAAAGGTGCAAAAGTATGAGTTTTTCCAATGGAGGAACATGACTTCACGCTGAGCGAATTTTCATTTCTCAATTTCAGCAGAGCCAGGGGTGGCGCTAGTCCACCGGACCCAAGATTCCTGTAGGCAGTGAACCTCCTGGATCCAGAAACCAGCTATAATATCTGAGGAGCAGCAGCATAACCAGGAGCCAGAGCATGGAACAGACGCATGGATCCCCCCCCATGAAGCAAGTAAAACTGGTGCTTTTGGCACGATGCTGGTTTGTGCAGTGGCATGCCTTTGGGTTCTTAATTCAGGAAGTTTGGCTTGCTGGTCCCCAGCAGTGGAGATGAGTACCCATGGGCTAAGTTTTACAAAAGAATGATATGTCCCTTGGGGCTTTTACTTGTGGATCTGAAGAGCTTAGTAACATGAACCAATAAATAGCTCAACCCTGGGCATTTATCACTGGCAATACAATTTACTAACTTCTTAATAAACCCTTTCATCATGAATTTTGCCTGTGAGTTCTGTGTCTGTTGCATTCAGTATCAGAACCTAGGAAGGTGAAATAGAGAGCATTAACGAAGACAACACAGAGTTTGTGGTTAGCAAGTCAAGGTGTGCCCAACTGTGCCACTGGGGCCCTTTGCCACTTAACCTCGGAACTCACTGTCATCAGGCCACTTCTGATTCACAGAGACCCTATGCCCTGGCCCCTGGGAGTTTCCAAGAGTGTACATCTTTTAGGGAAGAGAAAGTAGTAACAAATAACCTCACAAAATTATCTGAATGTTCACCATGATCTTACCGGTCAATTATTAAACATTTTCATTATTAAACATTTTGTGATTCCAGTTTTTAGACTATATAACAAGTAAAAGCTATATTAATTGGTATTAACATATCTATAATTACTCTTAGATTATTTCATTAACAGCAAATAAATTTATTTTTCCATTAACTCCTTGAAATTTTATATATCACACTTCTTTGAGAGTTATATAGTTGAAAGATTTCTCATGAGTTACAGTACACAAGGACACGTTGAACTAAAAATTCAACAAATTAGAAAAATATAAACACATATTTATAGTATCACTATAATATATCTAATTGGATTTTATTTTCTATCATTCATGATAGGTATTAGAAAATTAATTAAAAAACATGATACTTTAAAAATAATACCAAAAAGAATACCAAATACATTAAAATTTACATTCATGAAATATCTGCATAGTATGGCTGACCATTTGTTTTTCACTAGATCATCTTTATTATAATTTTTTATTTTAAACTTAGGGGGAAATAGGTGGCAGTATTGATACACATATCCAATTGTTATACCTGGAGGAGCCTGAACTTTTAGCTATAAAAGTTGGAAAATAGAGCTGTGTTAAATTCGTACTTAGTTACATGCTTCCCTTAAGTTACTCCCTTTCTAGTAGAACAGAATGCTCTCTTGAAGCATATCTCACAGTGGAGAATAAACAAGGCAATGAAAAGATCAAGATTTATGTCAAAACCTTGAGTTGACTTAAGTATGTAGTTTATTAATTATCTAGAATGTGGACTAGTCACTAAACTGGCTTAACTTTTTTCTCTAATTACAAAAAAGAAATAATAATCTTCTTTAGACTATGGTATCACTATGTAAATTTCCATGCCCTTGAGCTCTGCCTTAAACTCCAATCATATAAAATCAGCTTATCACCTCATATGACAATCACTTTCAATTCTCTAAGCCAAAGCAAAATTATCTCCCTAAAAATTCTAAATCTCGCTGTCTTAGTTACGTAATACAGTGTAGCATAAATACTGAAGGTGGTCAAAATAAAGAATTTTTTAATCTATTTTTCCCAAGTCTGGAGTCTGAAAGTCTAAACCAAGGCCTCAGTTTTGTCGTTTCCTTACGTGACAAGAACCTCAGGGTTCTTGATTTGTAGATGATTTGTACTTGGCTTTTGCTTTCCCTTGTTTGTATGTCTTTCTAGTCCTTTTTACAACTCAGAAGCAATGAGCTTAGAATCCACCTTACATTATTATGATCTTACTAAGACAACAAAAGTAAAACCTTTATTTCTGAACAGGATTGCATCCACAGGAATTTAACATGTATAGTTTTGGGGGCAAGAGAACACAATTCGATCCACACCACTTCTGATAGCTATTTTAATCTCATTTTAGCAGAACTAACTAAATCATGGCACATCTATGCAGTGGATTATTATGTAAGCCATTGAAAAATGGAGAATCTCCATATATACTGATAGACATATTTTTGTTATATATTAAAAGAAAATTGAAGAATGGTAAATTGTGCTGCCGATTGTATTACATACACCACTGTACATATATGACATGTATAAGCATACCACCCCCATATTTATGTAATAATTGTGGAAGAAGAGAAAAGATTATAAAGGTGTGGTAACTGCAATGAAAGAGAAGAATGAAAATTCCAGAATGTTTCATGGTGCTCATGGACAGCCTGCACATTGATCCAGAAGCATCATTCAAACAAAAGAAATAAGAGGCATGGTTTACGTTGGGGGGGAAGGGGAAGAAATGGGGCGCTGCTATCAGGAGCTCAAGTGGGAAGAGAATGCTTTGAAAACGATGATGGCGGCATATGTGCAAATTCATCCTTGACACACTGGATCAATGTATGGATTGTGATAAGAGATGTAAGAGCCCCCAATAAAAGTAAGGAAAAAAATGTAAAAGGCATGGTTTAAAGTCAGGAAACACGTGCATCAGGGTCTTATTCCTTTGCCATTTTTATTCATTCCATATGTGGAGCAAATTATCTGAGAAGTTGGACTATATGAGTAAGAACGCATCATCGGGGTTGGAAGAAAGCATATTAAATTGGAGAAAAACAAAACAAAAAGCAGACTTAAATATAGAACATCTGGAGAGAGCATGAAAGAGATTCTTTCCTACTGTGTAGTTAGCAAGAATTTCTTAGGTCACAAAACATAAACAAAAACCTGGTACATCCTAAAACACATGATCAGTTAGATTCTGTTAAAGTGGAAGTTTCTTTTATCCCAGGGATATTGTTAAAAAAGATGAAAAGACAACCCATAAACCTGGAGATGATATTTGTAACACACCTGACAGTGAACTTATATTCAGTACATAGGAAGAATTTTTACAACTAAAAAAAATGAGACAATCTAGTTTGTTAAATGGGTGAGCGGTGTGAGTATTTTTTATGTGTGTGTATTTATATGTAGATGTATATATATATATATTTTTTTTTTCAAAAACACCATCTGCTTTGCACGTGAAAGGTGAGACATTCTACTGTTGTAAAAAGTTACAGTCCTATAAGCCACAAAGACAATTCTACCCAGTCCTACAGGTCATTATGAATAAGAATTAACTTGCTGGTAGGAAGTTTGATTTGACTTGGTTTGGTTTGGTTTATATGGCATTCAAATAGGCAATAAACACAAAAATTTCTGTAATTTTTTTTTTGTTTATTCATACTGGGATTTATCTTAGATATGTCATGTGATTCGGGGTCACCTCTGGAATTTATGTGATATATTTTTCACTTGATGAAACCCAGGATTGAGGAACTTATAGGGACAGCAAGTAGAATAAGGGTTTGGTGGGGTGTGGGTACAGTGGTGGGGGGCACGTAAAAGGGAGCTGATGTTAAGAAGTTTGGGAAGGAAAATATGGTAGTTATAAAATCATTATATAATCAATTTGAGGGGATTAAGAGTGAAGGGGTGGAGGTTAGCCTGTCGATCAGGTGATAGACAATAGGTCTCTGTGTGGGGATGGACTTCTCCTGGGGATTCTGGGAATTCTGATATTTCTCCTTGGAGGCAGGAGACACAGTCTCTTCCTTGGCTCACTCCCTGTGAGACATCCCTATGGAGAAGACACAGAGAGAGAGGCTGAAGGAACTAAACGTCTGGACCCAGAGGAGACACATGGAGACCCCTGCCAACACTGAGATGTTTATGATACCACTGGATCCACAGGACTTCCCACCAACTGGTCTGTGATCTTCCTGCATTTGGGTTGATTTTTTGTGTTTTGCGAGTCTGAAGAGTATTGGACAAATAGGCTATTATCAAACTTGTGGACTTGATCTGGACTGAGCTGGGACGTTTTCTCAATGTTCAGTGCTCTTGTATTCAAAGTTCTTTTCTATAAGTGTGTCTATGAATTTGTTTATCTAGTCTACCCAGACTAATGCAGAAAAGTCTTTGACACTGATTGTGGTAGCAACTATATAATACTGTTTGACATGATTGAACTATAAAGTGATATGAAATCTACATTAACGCCAAATAAAATCACTTTGGAAAAGAAATGTAATACTGCTTTGGAAAACAGATGTGTGTGATAGGTATACCACATATGTACCAAATGACACAGATATTCCACTCATATTTATTCAGAAAAATCCAAAGCTGTGTCTCCATAGAAACCTCTACATGAATGTGAATTATAGTGTTCCCAGGAGAAAAACGGGGAAGAAGCCCTCTCCAGTTCATGCTGCTATTTTGTTTCATGTTTGAAATACACTTTTATATCATTAAGGGCTCCAACTCCACTTCCATTTTACTTTTCTATCTTTTTAGCCACTCAGACCAATATTTAGAGCTGAGGGGTAAGGATCTTATGTCTATTATAGAGAATACATTTTTAACTCTGTGGTGATGCTGTTTATGATCTGTACTGTAAAATCCTTCTAGGAATTACAAAACCGAGAAATTCAAAACTGTCACACTCTACACCATGGAAGACAAAAGTTCTGAAAAAAAGGGTTTTGGATGGATGCTTGGATATTTCAGAGTAGAAAAAAAAAGCAAATCACAAAGGTTCTTTGGCAATCATTGCCTGAAAAAAATTCTAATGTTGTGACTAATTCTCAGGCAGAAGCTGTGTCTTCATCATTGCTGCTCTATAAGACAAGGTAGAATTGCCTGCGTGGGTTTCCGAGACTATGCTGCTAACATGCTGACATTTGGTGAGACTGTTTTGAAAAAAATTCAACTCATGGTGTACATGATCATCACTGACCTTTTGTAGACAGCAGCAGTATCTTAGTGTTTTATGCAGAGTAATTACATCTTGGCCTACATTATCAGGAATTGTCATAGTAAAAGACTTCCAGGGTCCACGAAAGAATTTGAAGAACCAATTACTTTTCTCGTCTGCAACACAAATCCTCTAGTCTTACATTGTTAGGGGTTTCATATCTGTTACCAGTATCAAGACAAGTGAAGATTAAAGAGTGAAACAATGTGCTGAATTATTAGCAATATATCATAATAAGACCTATATAAACTCCATATTCAACGAATTTCAAATATGAAGTTTATATAGGGTCACTGCTTGGTTTTAAACCATTCTTCTTCACTGTATTCTACTTTTCCCTTGTAGAAAGAGCTCCCAGTCTATGCATGGCTGCTTTTTGTTGGGGGTGGGAGCAGCATATTTAGAGTTGTGGGATGTTGATCAGTTGTTGTTGTTTTCAATTATTTTCATTTCATCTTTCCCTTTCTTGCTATTGTTAATAGTGATGCAGTCAATTCTAACTCTCATTTTGTCTTTATTCTGGATAATAGAACGCAAGAAAATAATGTAAATTATGCTAAATTGCGGGGAAGGCGTGGGGACAGACTCATATACTATCCACATCTGATAATAATCAAATCTGCCTATTTTTCTTTAGTGGGCTGCTAGTTTTTTTCTTATTGTAAGCTTGCAAAGTATTACAGATTTTAGATTTTACAAAGGTCTTTTTCTGATGCGTCATTGCTAAAGATATTTTCCCCGTCGGTGGGTTCTCTTAGTACTCTCTGGGTGAATTCTGTCAATATGTGTTGGTGTTTTATCTTCAGTATATCCCACTTGTCAATGTGTTCCTCTGAGTTTGTGTCCTTCCTTGTTTCTGATAGCCTATAGCCCCCCTCTGCCAATGTTCTCAGATTTATCACAATTCTTCCACTGAAGACCCTAATTATTTGGGTTTTACTTCAAGATCTGAAGCATTTTTTAAAAAAGAGAAATATTTTTTCTGTTAAAAATGTTTCATATGGGGCAGAGCCCTGGTGGCGTAGTGGTTGTGTGTGGGACTGCAGTCCACTGGGTTGGAGGTTCGAATCCAGCAGGAGGCTGGGCCTCCTACTCCCACCACCAGAGGGCAGTGATGCGCCCAAAACAGACAACAAACAAAAGTGTTTCATATGGTGAATGTAAAATTTTATAGCCACTTTTTAGCACTGTCTGGTTATTTCCTATGTATTTATATCACATCTACTCTGTGACCAGTAGTTCTACTTCTAGGAATTCTCCAAGCAAAATTTAAACATATGTCTACAAATAGACTCATACAAGAAGAGGCCTTCTTGTTGTTTCTGTCTCATAGGGACTTTATCTATAATGGAAGGAAATGTTGTTCAGTCCAGTTAAATATGGCACTCGCTGGATCCATCCATCTTGTCAAAGGTTTTCCTGTTTTTCATGGATTCCCTACTTTCTCAAGAATGATGTCTTCCTCAGGGAGGGGCCCTTCTGATGGCCTATCTAAATACCTTACACAAAATCTCCCCATCCTTCTGAGAGACATTCTGATTGTACTTATTCAATACAGTTTTTTTTTCATTTTTCTGCCAATTGTCATCAGTTTATTTCCAACTCATAGTAAACCAGGGTTTCTGAAATTACAAATCTTTACAGGAGACAGAAGCCCGGCCTTTCTTCTGAGAAGCAGATGGTGGTTTTGCACCACTGACCTGTGATTTGCAACCTAAGGTGAAACCCACAGCCTCAACATTTTGCCGCCTTCTTCTGACTGAACCTGGACTATTTAATATTTTCTATCAGCTTCACACTCAAAAGACATGAATGCAAACTTCTTTCCCAGCTCTCACATGCACTTGAGGTGCAGGTGCACCTTAGTACTCAAAATGAAACCTTTGCTCTTTAGCAATTTAACGAGGTCACTTGGAATAGATTCACCCAGACTCTACATCTCCGATGTCTAGACTGCTCCTTCTGTGTCAAGTTGAGGATATGTTGGTGAATAACAGTTGCAATTCAAAAGGATAAAAAGCGAATAAAATCATCAAAAGATCATTTGATTTTGTAGAATTTTTTAAAATTCAGAATTGAGTCACCAATTCTCTAACTTACTATCTGTGTGCTGGCATTATCTGAACAATTCCTGAAGTACATGGAATCTTTGCTCTTCTAAAATATCTAATATCTTATCCATTGAGGATAAGAACATTCCTACAAGGAAAAGACCTACTCATTACCAAAACAAAAAATCATACCAAGGTCTTCTGGTGTCACTCAGGAAATGATATCTTTCTCCTCTCTGTACAAAGACTGATTTAAACCATGCAGTATTGTTTTGTTTGTTCAAAGTACAGCACAGTGAAGTGTTCTGGAATTCCCATTCTCCTCAAGGTTGCATATAGTCTGTTATGTTGTCTGTTATTGACTGTAGGTACAGTCGATAAAACATAAGTAAAGTTTTTTGGGTGTATTCTCCTCTTTCAACCAAGATCCTTCTGACACAAGTAATATTTCTTGTTCCACATTCTCTTCTGATTTCAGCCTGAACCTCTGGCAGCTCCCTGTCAAAGTACTGCCACATACCATAGGTTCAGGCTGTCTTGCAAGCCATTCTACCACTTGGACAATATGATCCAGCTGATGCAATGGTACTTGAATGTCTATGGCCAGTAGAGATATAGTTTGGAGTCTTTGCCCTGAACCTATTACCAAATCACAAAGCAGGCCCTTAAAATTTTGGAGCAATGCTCTGCCTTCCTCTGCAGAGAACTATTCCCGCTTTTTAAAAAAATCAGTGTTTTGCCTGTTACTGGGCCTAAATTGAAACTAAATAGCTCACCATGGGCTACCAAGCCACCATGCAGCTTGAGCTGCCCGTCATGAGCTGAGTGCTGTATGACCCACAAAGTCATAAAGTTGGATGTGAACAGCAGCATTCCATCTTTAAGTGGAAGTTGTATGTTCAAAAGTTGGCTAGAGCAGGGTGTGAATGTCCAAGTCAACTCCATAAAGAAGTGGCCCAAATGCTTATCTATAATTTCCACTTTTGTCACAATACTGTACCTGAGGCCTTGTGGGGGAAATTCTTATGATCAGTTGACTGAGGAAGAGAACACTTATGTTTGATTTACTGATGGTTCTGCACAATAATTTGCCACTTGAAAGAAGACAGCACCATCCTGGAAGTCATTTTTGAAGACTTCTTTGAAGGACAGTGGTGAAGGGAAATCCTTCCAGTGAGCAGAACTTAGAGTGGTACCCCTCCTTGTTGAGTTCGTTTGGAAGGAGAAATGGCCAAATGTGAGACTGCATACTGATCCATGAGCTGTGATTAACAGTTTGGTTGGATGGTCAGAGAGTTGGAGAGAGCTAGAATGAGCAATTGATAGAAAAGAAATGTGGGGAAGAGGTCTGTGGGAAGACCTCTGTAAACGGGGCCAAAAAGTGAATATGTTTGAGTTACATATGAATCCTCACCAAAGTGTTATCTCTGCTGAGGAGGACTTTAACAATAAAGTTAATAGGATGACGTCTTCTGTAGCTACAAGTCATCCTCTTTCCTGTCCTTGCCCAGTGAGTGAATGAATGAAGTGGTCATGGTGGTAGGGATGGAGAAATACACGGACTCAGCAACATTGTCTTTCATTCACTAAGGCTGACGTGGTCACTGTCACTGATGAGTGCCCAATATATGGGCACTGAGGCCAAGAAAGGGGGCTAGTCTTCAGGGAACTCAACCAGCAACCTGAAGGCAGGTAGATTACACAGGACTTCTTCCTTCATGGAAAATGCAACATTTTGTTCTTACTGGAATAGGCAGGCACTCCATATATGAATGCAATGATTTTGCCTAAACTGCTATTCACAGACTTAGAGAATACCTCAGCCACTGGCATCATATCCCCCCACACCATCGCTTCAGAACAAGGAATTCACCTCACAGCAAATCAAGTGCAGCAATAGAACCATGATCATGGAACACATTGGTCTTTCCATGCTCCTCATAATTCTGAAGCAGCTGGATTTATGAAAAGATAGGATGGATTTTTAAAGACACAATTACAGTGTCATTTTGCAGGTTTGGGGGCAAAATTCTCCAGGAGGCTGTATATGGTCTATACCAGTTTCCAATATATGTCTAGGAAACACAAGGTGGAAATGGGAGTGGCAGAACTCACTATTACCCATAATGACTCACTACACTTCCCTTCCTGTACTTGTAACTCTATGCTCTTGGAGTCCAGAAGTCTTAGTTCCAAAGGAAAGAAAACTACCATCTGGAGACATGGCACTGACCCCATTAAACCTGAAAGTTGAAAATGCCTCTTGACCATCTTCAATTCCTCAGGCCTCTGGATCAACAGGCAAAGGAGGGTGTTACTGTATTGAGTAGTGTACTTTATCCTGGTTCCCAAGGGGCAATGATTAAGATTCCATAACAAAGGTAAAGAAAGATGTCTGGAGTCCAGGAGATTGATTCCTCAGGCCATCTTTGTTACTACTATGTCAAGTGATTAAAAATCAATGATAAACTGAAGAACCTCAATTCTGATGTGATTTCTAATAGCCCACTCTGCAGGAATGAAGGCTTGAGTCATTCATTCTCTTTATCTCAAGACAAAGAACCAGAACCAACCAAGGTATTTGCTGAAAGCAAAATAGATTTGTAATGCAAAGTATAGGATAGTAATTCTAAATACCAGCTATGACCATGGGACTAGCTGCAGAAACAAAGATTGTAATTGTTCTGGGTAATCTATTTGTATATATGTTTCAAATATTCTTATTTTTAAAAAGTGAGATAAAAATAGGGGTTGTTTTAGTTAGTGTATATTCAGTAGTATGGATCTTAGCTGTAGTGTGTTAGATGCTAGTATAATTTTTTATTGTTTTGCTTGGAGACTATTTAAGATTAAAGAGTTGTATGAAGGTGACAACTTGACAGAGGATTGTCTGTGATGGCTGGATATTATGATGACTTGGCTTGTCTGCATGGAGAAAGGAGTGAAGTCCCACCTACCAGCCTGATGACACATATTTGTGGGGGTGGCCTTTTTAATAAGGAATCCCTGAGCGCTCTCTCTTGTCTTTGTGCCTCTGCCAAGTCTGGATCCTATGTCTGGTTCATCAATCACAGCAATCGCTTTTATTTCCTGCCGGTCACAGGTGCCATCAGCACATTGATGACCTTGGGTTTACTCAGCCCGGGTCTGGTTAAGTAAAGCTCTGCACCCACTGGCTTCTGGTCCTCTTGCGTGATCCTCCTGATTTCTCTTTGTCAGATTACGCAGCTGCCCACGTCAAGAGAAATGTCCAGCTTATATCTGACCTTGAACCGGAGTGGACTCACCTGCTTCTACAACTGTGTAAGCAAGTTCTTGAGGTAAACCTCTTTCTATATACATACATACACAAGAAGTTTTACTTCTCTAGAGAAACCAACATAACATAAGCACCATGGAGATGTTCTATATTTTCATCATCACAGTACAGGTATATACGATTACCCTTTCTCTTAGCTCAAGGCTTTGCACTGTTTTTGTTTTTTATAACCCACACAGTTGATTGCCTTTGCATAGTAAATCAAGCACAAGTAAATATCTTTCTGGTATTCTCTGCTGTCAGCCAAGATCCATCTAACATCAGTGATGACATATCTTCTTACACATGCTCTTCTGAATCCAGGCTGAATTTCTGGCAGCTCCTTCTCAATGTACAGCTGCCATTGTTGTGGAATTGTATTCAGCAACATTTTACTTTCAGGTGATATCAATAGTAACATTCTATAATTTGCACATTCTGTTTGGTCCTCTTTCTTTGAAATAGGTACAAATATGGGTCTCTTTCTATATAACCATCTTCCAAACGTCTTGACATGGACAAGTGAGTGTTTCTTGTCTTAAGTCTCCAGAACTGATTATTCTGATTTTTGGACAATCTTCCAGGAGTTAGGAAACCCTGCAAGAACTGAAACCTTCTGGTAGATGCAGAATACAGGGGTTTTTTCCCCCCTTTGAAATCTTTGGCTCTCTAGGCTCTGCTCTGGTAACTGGAGTTTCATTGGTCTTCCTCTGAGTTCAGGACGCCATCTTGCATTTTTGCCACTTGGTTCGGATCGCTCCAGTGTGCCTTCTCTGGTTCCATCAGTACTGCCACATACAATCTCTTTGTAGTGAAGACAACCATTAGTTCCTCTGCCCAGTTAATCTTCTTCTTTGGGGATCTCCTTATGAACCCCTTAAATTTCACACTCCAAGCCCACAAAACTATGAGGCCAGAGTTTTAGATTTTCAACAGCTAGAAAAGAATTTCTTTATTCTTTGTTAGCTGCTTTTGCTATACATTTGTTAGTGAATTTCAGATAAATAAGGAAGCAGTGAATGCTTCAAAGACTAATTGAATAAAATGAAGTGAGATAAGTGGAAGAGGGTGTGAGTGGACAAAAGGAAATACATAAGATTATGATAATTTTCCTTTTCAGCTTCATGTTCACAATGTATTTTCCATAATTTTGTTAGGAAGGTTGATAAAAAGTGTTTAATAATAATTGAATGGTACGTAGAATTCTATATAATTCAACATAAGCATAAATTGACTTTTGGTATAAAAAGATAAATATAATTTTTAAATTACATCAAATAACAAACACTAGCACTCTTTAATATAATCAGAATGCCTTCATTAAAATGGCTTCACCTTTGTCATAAATACGGTTTTATTGCCTAAAAGCAATATTTAGCTTTTGCAATCCTGATGATAGGGTTTTAATACTCTTGTTCTAATTTCTCACCCCACAGAGGCAAGCACTTTTCAAATTTTCCCCACCATAGATTCATTTTGCCTATTTAAACATTCTATAAATTATAAGAACATACTACAGATTTTGATTTATTGTGACCTTATGCATAAGTACTTCATTTCTTTTTATTGGTATGAAGCATTTCATCATAAAAATGTATTAAATTTCATTTTCAAGATCCATAATAGTATTAATAGAGACTGTTTTGAGGCTTTGGTGGTTATAAATAGGGATTCTATAAATACCTCTATGTAAATTGGGATTTCTTCCCACATATATTTTTATTTTTATTATATAAATACCTAGAAGTAGAATTATTAGGTCACACTGTAAGTATACTATAGCTCTATAAGAAATTGACAGAACTTGCCCAGTGTGGGTGTACGATTTTATGATTCACCAACAACGTGTGCGAATTGCGATTTCTCCACATACTTTATTATTATTGGTGAGGTCAATCTTTTTCATTTTAGCCATTCTAAAATGGTATCTGATTATGATTTTTTTAATTAAAAGATCATTTTATTGGGGGCTGGCTATTACAACTCATAACAATCCATACATCAGTTGTATCAAGCATATTTGTACATTGGTTGTCATTATTCTTTTCTAAACATTTACTTTCTATTGAGGTCCTTTGTATCAGCTCCTCTTTTTCCCTTCCCTTTTCTACCCACCCCCATGACCCCCTGATAAATAATACATTGCTATTATTTTCATATCTTACACCGGCCACTGTGTCCTGCCCCCCATGGCTTCTGTTGTTCAGCCCCCTCCGGTGGTGGTGGTGGTGGTGGTGATGGTGGTGGTGATGGTGATGTGGGGATCATTGCAATAGATTTCCCCTTCTTCCCCTCTTTTCTCCAGATTCCCCCCACCATTCTGGTATCCCTATTCCCATTCCTGTTGCTGGAATCCATGTGTCCTGAGCTCTTATCTCTTATCTGTACCTGTAGATATGCTCTAGGATTGTCCTAAGTGATAGGCAAAACTGGGGTCATGATAGTGAAGGGTGAGGAAGCCTTAAGGAATCAGAGGAATATTGTTTGATCATGATCCCCATATACATTTCTCTGGTGAAAAAAGATGTTGAATGATTGTGTTTTTAAAATGGGTTTATTGGGCTGAGCCCCGGTGGCATAAGTGGTTGAGTGCGGGACTGCGGCCCATGCGCTTGGCAGTTCAAATCCAGCGGCAGCTCTCAGGAGTGGCACTGGGTAGCTCCTACGACCACCAGAGGCAGTGATGCCCACACACACACACACACACAAATGTGTTTATTAAGAAATAATAAAATGTGTTTATTGGCCAATTGGACTTCTGTTTTCAAATATTTATTAAAATATTTTGTTTATTTTAATTGAGCTGTTTTTAATGTGTTTCAAGATGTTCCATGTGTTATAGATAATGATGCATTATTAGATATACATGTGCAAATGGGATTTTCTAGCTTCTGGGTCACCTCTTAGTATTCTTTGTGGTGTCTTGATCGCAGAAGTTCAATTTTCATGAATATAACATTCATTATTTTCTTTCATGGCTAGTGTTTTTGCGTCTTCTCTAAGAAATATTTGACTAATCCAGGCTTCAGACATTATCCCATTTTTTTTATCCTGAAATGTTTCAACAAGGAGATGCAGCCTTGCAAGCACTCACGGGTCAAAATAGAAACTTTGGAAGACCCGGCCCGCCAGCATATGTAGGTTCATTTCAAACAGTGGTGACCAAAAAGAATGTGGAGATTATTTTAAAATATCATGACTATCACCAGTCAATTACATCTTGCTGAGTGTGGTTTTGGATGGGGGCAGTGCGTCGACTTGGTGCTGCCAGAAGTTCCCGTCTGGTTCAGAAAACAATGTGGAATGACCGCTATCACTATTGCCAAGTCTTGGCTGAAAAGAAGGAATACCAGAAAGAGGTTTATTTATGCTTCATTGACTATGAAAAGAAATTTCACTGTGTGCAATGTAATGAATCGTGGAAAATATTGTGAGGAAGAGATTTTCCAAAACACTTAATTCTGTTTACACAGAACCTGTACATACACCAACAGAAAAAAAGTGTGACTGGCTACTTTAAAATGGAGAGAGCGATACATCAGCTATGTCTCCTTTCACCATGCGTCTTGAGTGTGTATGCTAAGCAAAGAATCAGAGGATCTGGCTTATATGCGGGGTGGGGGGGGGAACTGACTTCTAGATTCGAGGGAGACTCATTAGCAACATTCTATTGCAGATGGCACAATCTTGCTTGCAGAAGGCTCAGGAACAATGATGCATGGCTATGCACACAGCACAAACTTGCTTGTTGAAAGGGAGGACTTGAAGAACTGATGAGAACAGCAGCTGTGTTAGTCGGGGTAGACTAGAGGAACAAATTCCATAGACTCGCACATGAATATAAGGAAAGGGTTTATATACAAAAGGAATGAAACACGGAGAAAGCATCCCAACCCAGTCCAGTTCAAAGTCACAAGTCCGATATTAACCCATATTCCCGACACCAGTCTATAATGTCTCCTTCCGACTCACGAAGTCACAGGTCAGTGGGTGCAGAATCCCGGCGCTTGCAGGGGTCTCCCCATGGCTCCTCATTTCCAAGGCTCAGGGTCCATCAACAGCATCCAATGGTGGAGAAGCAACTCATCACTGGCAGGGGTCTCCAAGTGGCCTCTCCAGCTTCAGAGGT
>PVJH01016986.1:0-49008 GCA_004026705.1 Nesogale talazaci
GCAGGGAATGGAGGGTGCCTCACGCCAACAAAAGAAAATTGGGATTTTCTCATTTCCGGGGATGGGTGCAGGAAGGAGGAAGTGACTTGGGAAGGAGTCTGCAGTTTTGTCCTGGTAAAACCAACTCGCTGAGGCCACCGTGCCGGGAGGTTAAAGTTGGAACATACCTGCCCGGGTCTCAACATAAAAAAGCATAAATTGAAAGGTGGTGCCGAGGACGAAGAAGGAAGCTCCTGGCCCTCCCCAGATGGAAGCCAAAGCAAAGGCTTTAAAAGCCAAGAAGGCCGTGCTGAAAGGCGTCCACAGCCACAAAAAGATGGGCACGGCACCCACTTTCTGGCAGCCCGAGACTCTGAGACGAGGAAGGAGGCACAAATAGCCTCAAGAGAGCGCCCACTGAAGAAATAACCCCAACCATTATGCCAACATCACGTTCCCCTTGACCACAGAGTCTGCCATGAAGAAGATTGAAGAGAACAACAGACTCGTGATCATTGTGGATGTCAAAGTCAACAAACACCGGAGCAAACAGGCTGTGAAGAAGCTCTGTGACATTGACGTAGTCAAGGTCAACACCTGGATCAGGCCTGACGGTGAGAAGAAGGCGTGTGTTCGATGGGCTCCTGACTGTGACGCTTTAGATGTTGCGGACAACATTGGAATCCTCTAAACAGAGCTCAGCTGGCTGATGCTAGATAAAAACTTTTTCAATATAAGAAAAAGCATAAATAATTAAATCTTCTTACCTGGCAGGCCGGGAGAGATCGAATGCCTTTGAATAGGCAAGACAGGACACCCCACCCCCACCCCCCACCTCCACCCCCCATCTCCTCAAGAAAGTTCCACTAGCCCTAGAGGAGCCCTCTTCCTCCTCCCACCCAGGCCCTCGTCCACATGCACATCCATGGCATGTGCTTAGGGGATGCTCCCATTCACAGACTACGGCTGGCAGGAAAGCCAAAGCGAGGTCTTCCGAGGTGTCTGTGGTAAGCGGGTGGGCTCGAGAGACCGTGGGGGCAATGGTGGAACAAGTGGGACACCGGCAAAGCAGACCCAAGATTCATTTGAAGGCCTACACGTGCTGTTTTAAGGCCACGGTGGGGAACCTTGGTGGTGCAGTGGTTAGGCCTGAGCCTGCTCACTGCAAGGCCAGCAGTTTGAGACCATGAGCTGCTCTGCAGCAGGAACACGAAGGTTTTCTGCTCCCATACAGAGTCTGTCTCGGAAACCCACAGGGGCAGAGGGCAGTGAGTTTGGTTTTTTTTTTGAATAAGGCACTCTGGGGCCTTAATGGTCGGCATTGGCAATGAGCCTACAGGTCGGTAGTTTGAACCCAGCAGCTGCTGCCCTGGAGATGGATGAGGCCATCTGCTTCCACCCAGAGGACGGCCTGGAGGGCCCCGCGGGGCAGGTCCAGCCTGTCCTTCAGGCTAACTTGGGATCAGAACCGGCTCCATGACGTGGCTGTGGGTTGGCATGTAAGGGACAGAGCAGCCCTGCAAGCCACCTTGGCTAGCTAGCGGGGACTCCCACGCAGCCAGGGAACAAGAAGGAAACGTGCGTGGCGTCGTCGTAGGTTTCCTTTCAAACCATTTCCAAACACGTTGGTGTCATGGAGGGGCCGTGCTTCGATCCCTGAGGAAATGGCCCTCGTGCGACATGGCATGCTCCCCGATCCACGATGCTTCTGCTTTTCTTTTCTTTTTTATTTTATTTTATTTTTTTAGGCATCACTGCCCTCAGGTGGTGGGGATAGGAGGCCCAGCCTTTACTCTGTGGAGCTGGAATTGAACCTCCAACCCAGTGGGCCGCAGTCCCACGCACAACCACTACACCACCATTCAGCTGCTTCTGCTTTTCTACCCGAGTTTCATTTCCCTTCGTCTGTAGCTGCAGGGTGGGGAGACAGGCGCATTCTGGCTTTCTGCAGCGTAAGCATAGCATGCGCAGCTCAGACAACAACGCCAATGTCCCAGGCGTCCTAGCAGCCAGTGGTGGTCACGTGGCCCCCTTCTAGCCTGTTGCTTGCTACTTTCAGGAATGTTCATTTTCTTTAGTAAGATAGGGGAGGGGGCCTTCTGCTGGCCGAAAAACAAAACAAAAACCAGCTTCTCCCTTCCCTTTCTTCCTGCCTGGCCTGCAGCTGCAAAACGTGGAGGGACAGCTGCCATCATGTGAGTGGGAGGGGGAAGGCTACCTGCTGCAGGGGGGTGGGAGGGGGGCAGAGCTAAAGCCTCGAGGAGGGGGCAGCTGGCACCCTTGGGCAACCTGGCTCTGGACCTCTTGTTCCATGAGACAAAAGAAGCCTCTGGGTCAGCCAAGGCGGTGCCACATGAGCGTTCTGACAGCATGGAGCTAGACGAACCTTAACAGACACGTGGGCCTCAGATTATAATTCCGGGGCAACAAAGATGACTTCTCCTATGTTGCCAGGCTCCTCCCAGTCCCTGCCGAGTATTTTCGTGTCTCTTGGGGCCCCCCAGGAGCATGCTGCTACTTATGGGCAGCTCTACCAAGCTGCAGCAAGTGGCAAGTGGCCACTCGTCTGGTATTGTGGCTTTGCGGGGAGCTGGCTCACTTGGGCAACTTGGAATTTTGGTCAGAAACAAAAAGCGCTTTATGACCTAGGCGCCGGTACCACAATGGGACCTTTCTGCTTTGCTTAGGAAAACACAGTCAGGGCTTAGCGGACCCACAAGCGGCGGCCGGGCCGCGCTGCCTCGGCCTCACAGATCAGCCTCAACACAACAGGCACCGAGGCCGCTCGGAGGACCCAGGGCAGGCAGAGGTCCGAGCTTAAAGCAGCGAGGACTGGGTGCCCAGGCTCACCCCCGAGACCTGTGATGAACAGGCTGGGCCCCCCAATGCCACCTGTACACTGACTTCTCCCAGCCATCCCCAGCTGCTCCACGCCACTCACACAGTCCCACCTGCACGTGCAGAGGCCAAGCTTTGGTACTCGAATCCCCACCCCACCCAGCGGGGGCAGCTATCCCAGCAGGACCTCAGAGGCAACCCACGGGGCGCAGAGACGGGACAGTGAGCAAAGCTTCTCCTGAATTCTAACCTCCCCATTGTGGAGAGGGGATGTCATGAGTCCCCCACATGCTCTACACAATACGAGACAGGTGCACATGTGCATACACATATGAACTACACACGTATACACAGAGAAGAGACGGACAAGAATGTTCGGGGCAGCCTGGAGGGTAACACCCTCAACCGGAAAGAAACCAAATGACCATCCACCGACTGGATGCACGACTGTGCTGGCCGCTCAGTGACGGATGGCTACCTGCCGCAAAGATGCAGGATTTTCACGCACAGAGGGGGGAAGGGAAGGCTGCAGACAGTAAGGAACACCTCGGGAGGGCTCAGCAAACAGGCACGACGAAATGCCGGCAGCCGGGGAGACGTGCTGGCGCTGAAGTCACGTTGCAACAAAGCCGGGAAGGCCTCTGAGCCAGACCGATGTCCCCTTTGGAGAGCAGGATGAGGACTGGAGTTAGCGAGAGATGGAGGAGGTGTCCGGGCTGCGGAAGGGAGCCAGTTCTTGTGCTGGTTTTCTGAGCTTTGCCTGGATGCTCTGTGTACTTCTCTAAACGTGTTACATTTCCCAATATAAACAGCTACGGACCACATGAAAGAGGAACACCTTCTAAGTCGTGTTCCTCTCGTGCAGCGGTTCTCAAGCTGTGGGTCGAGGCCCCTTTGGGGGTCAAACGACCCTTGCACAAGGTCACCTGATTCATCATAGTAGCAAAATGACAGTAATGAAGTAGCAGCGAAAATAGTGTTGTGGTTGGGGGGTCACCACCACATGAGGAACTGTATGAAAGGGTTGCAGCAAGAGGGAGGCTGAGAACCCCTGCTTTAGAGGCTGGCCTCCCCCCAGTACCTAATACAAACTGAGCTGAGCCTAGACAATCCCCCCAACCAGGAGATGATGGTGCCCCCGCTCCCCTCAAGGTCCATCCTCTTCAGCATATAGCAATTCATCCTTTCCAGCCACTAGGACCCCCTCCAATGGCTATCTCCCAAGCCCCAGATGGTAGTTAAGTGTCTTTGAACAAGGAAACCATCTGGGGCCTCCATGCAGGCTCCTTAAGGAAGCAGAAGCTCAACACTACCCAAGTTGCTACCAGGAAAGAGGTGAAGTTTTCACTGGAGAAGGTTTTGAGAGCAAAGGCTGCAGGCATCTAAAAAGGGGGAACCTCAACAAGGAATCGAGGGGGGGGGGGGGAGGTAGACCCACTCCCAGCCCTGAGAGCAGCAAAGAAGAAGGCTATCCAGTCCACAAAGCCACTTGTGAGCGAGACATGGCCACGTCAGGATCCGCCCCCCTAGAAAGTGGCTTCTCCCCGAGTGGGGGTACACTACAGCAAAGCTCTGCTTGGTAAGCTGGCTCCTGTCTGACACTTCAAACACGTCTAGAGAGCCGCCATGCTGACGTTTGAGGCTAATCACAGCCCTGGCCCAGCCAACGGGAGGGAGCACACAGCGGTCTCGTGACTGACCTGCCTTCTCTCCTGGCTGAGCCTGCTGGGCAGGGCCAGGGTCTGTTGTAGGACATGACCTTCCCGAAGCCCCCACAGATGACTGACAGCCCTGAAGTCACACACTCACTCCCTCACTCACTCACTCCAGAGTCTCAGCCAAGTCCTGCCTGACACAACGAAGCCTGGGAGCCTTCCAGAAAACTCACTCCTTCTCAACCAAGATGGCAAGTTGGGGAGAAGACCCTGGGGTGGGGCTGCCGGGCAAGGGCAGTATCCAGGGAGGAATCATTTTCCCCACTCCACGCCCAGGCAACCCCCTGCAGGGGGTACAGCATGGGCCCACCTATCCTCTGTAGACGAGGACGGCTCAACAAAAACCACAGCCGCTGCACCACTCTACGCTCTCAGTCTCTAGTGCCACATTCAAAGGGGCCCCGGCGGCCTCGGGGTTCCCCATCTCGAAACCACCCACAGCTCATCGGGAGAAAGACGAGGCTTCCTAGTCCTATAAAAAAGAGAGTTCGAGCCTCTGAAACTCACAGGGCAGGTATCTAACCAGAAGCCTGCCATCTCAGTGTGCGGCCAGCATTAAAGGGACTGCCGCGCCACTGTCACATCCCTTTGTGCGACTCAAAACCCCAAAAAGGTCAAGCTCACTGCCGTCGAGGCAATACCAACTCACAGCTCTCTACAGGGAAGGCTAAAACAGCCTCATCTTTCTCTCCCAGAGACGCTGGTAGTTTCGACCTGCGGACCTCGCAGGTTCTCAGCCCCCTACACGATCACTCCCCCACCAGGGCTCCCCCGGGACCCAGACATCCTCTAACGCTGCCCCATGGTTCCCATTTAGAGCACGTGCCAGCCGGGACTAGGGGCATTTCAAGTGTTCCATGACCAGAAGAGCATGGCGAACGCCACCGAGCTACAGAGAGCAGAAGGGACGCAGAAAATTCTAGTGAACAAAAGCTGCTGCTGAGAACAGATGGTCCTTTTTCATGAACTTCAGTGAGTTTTTTGCCGGGAGATGGGGTGGGGAGTCCTCTGACTTACTTACCAAGGGGGCTGCTTGCTCTCTCAGCTGGGGGCAGGCAGGAAATACCTGTTGATCTGGCTGTGAAAACGCTTCCCCTCTGCCTTCCTCAGGCTTGGGCAGGGCTGGGGGGTTTCCAAGACACCTTCAGGGCCCACTGCACTGGCCCCCGAGGGAACAGAGTGGGTACTCAGAAGCACAGAAAAGCCCAGCCTGATGGTAAGAGGGGAGGCGGGTGGAGGAGGGGGACAGGCAGCAAGGCTCTGGGCAGTTTTTCAGCCAGACTGAGCCCTGAGACACCAAGTTCTGACCACTTCCAGAGACGGGGCTTAGACTCCAGCACCACCTCCCTAAGGGCACCTAGCGCCTGGCAGACACTGCAGTCCTCCCGAGCTGGGCCTTCCCAGCTGCCCACCCTAAGGCTGCGGTCTCCAGTCAGATGCCCTGGAGCCTGTGGCCGTGGCAATGAGGGAAAGGTCCGACACAGACCAGGCTTCCACACTGAATGACAATGTGTCTCTTTTATCCATGGCAACAAATCCGTGAGCTTGACTAGCAGATCCCCTTGCTATCAGAGTAAGCCAGTCTCCACCAATGAGTGTGCCCACCGCGATGTCCCAGGCCGAAAGAGGTCAGGGCCACGTTGAAGGCAAAGCACACGAAACACCATTACTACGCCGTTCTCTGGTCTTAAGTTTGGGGCGCTACATCTTCAAGAACTGCCTTGGCTCTTTCATTACACTATCCATTGCAACGCGGTGGGCTGCCGGCTCCCCAGGCTGGGGGAAGCAGGGTCCTCAGAGAGCTGTTTGAGATAGGGCAGAGACAGTAAGTACTTTTTTTTTTTTTTTACGGTCTGTTGTTTATGCAACGTTTCATTTTTTTTTTTAAAGATGCAGATGAGACAACCTGGCTTGTTGCAAGCGAAGGAGACCTGAAGCACTTCCTGATGAAGATCAAAGACTCCAGCATAAATTACAGCTCACCATAAAGAACAGCAAGCCCTTCCTCATTCGACCGATGACCAGTTCCACGGGAAACACAGAAAAGACTGAAATTGCCAAGGATTTCTTCTTACGTGGATCCCCGAGTAAAACACATGGAAGCCAGAAGGTATCCCAAGCAGTAGCCGTGAACAGACAGGTGAACCTATCAGCTGGAAGCACAGGGACCTGCAGCCACGGCTCCCAGCCTCAGCAGAGCATCTGGCAGGGCTTCCTGTGGAAGCAGGTGAGGTCTTCACCTTGACTGGCTTGACAGCAGGAGGATCAGACCCCTCCCCACAAAAAAATGATTCTCTCACTGTTGATGTTCAGTCCGGGGGAAGGGGATTGTTCCAGAGCCTGGAGTCTCCCCCACCCCCCCCACCCCCCATGAGAATGGTGACAAGTGTGAGAGCCTTCCTCACAGAATCCCCCCGGGCCTCATGACGATGCCTCCGATCACCTTCTCCCCCTCGCCGAGCAGTCTAGCCAGTTAGAGGAGAATTCACACAGCAGCAGCGTGTACTTGGGAGATGAAATGTCTTGCCTAGACATGTTTGTGGTTGAACTCTGTATTACAAGGAAAGGCGATACACTTGAAAATGATTTGTCATCATAAACCCCAAACAGATACAAAATTAAAATATTTACTGCCAGCAGGCAAAAAAAAAAAAAATGAAGTCACACAGTGCATTGGGCAAATCTACTGCAATGTTTCTTTTTAAAGTGTAACAAAAAAAAAAAGAAAAGAAAGATGTCGTTGAGGACTACAGTGCACTTGATTCTTGGTATTTTCCATTACCTCATATGCAGGCAAAAGTCAAACAATAAATAAGAAAGGCTGAAGACTTGTGGATCATGGTGTTGGCAAAGCGTTCTGCATATACTGTGGGATGAAGGAGCAACTCTTTCTTGGGAGAAGAACAACCAGAGGATGGGAGATGTCTCACGTGCTCGGTTATCCGGCAGGACCTGTCTTTGGAGACAGAGGAGTGGAGGGACAGTGTGAAATTGTGAGACGCTCACCAGATGAACGGATTCAGGGGCTGCACCCTGGAGCTCCAATAACATGACAATGGGGAGGCTGGTCCGAGCTCGGCAGTGTCCCGCCCCACTGCACATGAGGTCGCGAAGAGTTGGAGCAGACTTGAGAGCACCTAACAACATCTTCTGGGAGCCCTGGTGCTGTCAGGGAAGCACTGGATTGGCAACCACAGGGGCGGTGGTTCAAATCCACCAACTTCTCTGTGAAGGAAAGACGAGGCTGTCCATGTCTGTAATGTTCAACTTTGAGGGGGAAAAAAAAAACCACAAACCCTATATAGGGTCACTATGAGTCGGAGTTGACATCCAATGGCAATGGGTTTGGGTTTTTGCTTTGGGGACAGAGACAAATACCAAGAAAACCAGGCATGTACAATGCTATCCTGATTCTCTTTAAGATCTGCCATCTTACAACCCCACCCAGCAGTGCCCCTGGACCCCGAGGGAGGAGGTACGGGCAGGCAGAACCTCTCCTTCGTCCCTGGATACAGGGAGTTCCGTGTGCCCTTGAAGAAGAGCTCTTTCAGGGTAGAGATCGTGCTTGGTTCAGCTCCGCATGCCTCCCCCAGTCCTAGCCAGGGCCTGCCACAGTGACCGTCTGGAAAGTCTGTTCAGATAAGGCAGGACATGAACCACATTTGCTAGTACTTTAAGTGAGACTGCAAACGGATCCCTTGTTTCTATCCAAGACCTGGGGTGGATTAATATACCAATAAGCGCTACAAATAGGAGAGATGAGATCAAAAGTCTGCATAGCTAATGTGTTCGTTACGATATACCGGGGCTCTTGTGGCAAACATGTTGCATCGACCCATTCATTTAAATCCCACTGCAACCCCAGAAGGGGGAACTGTTATCATTCCTGTTTTACTGATGTGGCAACAGAGTCATTTGTTTAAAACCCGAGAGCTAGGACATGGGCAAGCTTGAGATTCAAAGCTCAGGGAGTCTGGCTCCAGAGCAGGCCGTGGAAGCTCAATGCCTCTCTCTTAACAATAACAAGCAACTGTTGTTGCTGGGGTTTGAAGGTATCACCAAGCTGAGCCAGACATTGCTGGCACCTTCTTGGATTAAGACCAATCCCTCCTGGCTCACTTAGGGCGGGGGCGGGGGCGGGAGCAACCTCACCAGAAGTGCACACACAGGCGTGCAGGCTCTGTGGGAAACACAGCCCTGCTGCTGAGGGACTGGGTACAGTGTGGAGCTGTTGGCCCATGGTAGGAAGGCGGGGCCTGCAGAGGGTGGGAGGGCAGATTCAGAAGATTTAAATGGGGAATCCCATCAGCGAAGTCTTCCCAGCACTGTCCTGGTCCACAGACATTAGGCAGGCACTGGGATGGCATTGGTGGCTTAGTGGTTATGCATTGGTCTGCAATGCAGCAGTTCAAAATTACCAGCTGCTCCCTGGGAGAGAGGGGGGGCTTTCTATCCTCATCAAGAGTTACAGTCTGGGAAACTCACGGGGACTATGGGGCCGCTGATTCAGCACCCCATGCCTCACCCAGTCCTGGCCAGGGCCTGCCACAGTGACCGTCTGGACAGTCTGTTCAGATAAGGTAGGATGTGAACCACATTTGCTAGTACTTTAAGTAAGCCTACAAAAGGATCCCTTGTTTCTATCAAAGACCTGGGGTGGGCTGCTATAACACGAGCACATTTTAGCACTTTAAGACTGCCAGTACGTCAGTCTTCAGTAAGACTGTCAGAATTGACTCGATGCCATTCTATTGTGTTTGCTCGTGTTTGTTTTCACACGGACTGCCCCCCAAAAAGCAAACGTGTCTGTGGAGAAGCACAGCCAGAGTGTTCCCTACGGGCAAGGGTGGCAAGACTTCTTCGTCTCATGTAGTTAGAGACACATTGTCAGGAGAGACCAATGCCTGGAGAAGGACAGAGGAAGGCCTTCGACACCATGGACTGACACAGTGACCGCAGCCCTAAGAAGGGCTGTGCAGCAGGTGGCAGGACCCGGGAGGGGCGGTTCCGGCTGCGCACAGGGTCGGCGTGGGTGGTGTCCACTCGATGGTGCCTCACGACAACAGAGCCGGACAGAATCCCACGTGACCTCTGCAGACTCTCATGCCTGCTCCCCAATCACTTTGTGAGGTTCGGAGGGCAGGGCCGTCTCTGAGCCCAGCTTCCCAGAACCGCAGCCTGGATGTGGCTGCTAGGTCTTAGTAGGGGGACTGCTAGATGTTTGGGGAAGCAGACCTTGGAGGTTCGATGGCCCCACGATTCTTGTAAGCGCCCTGCTGTTTCTTCTATGAAACAATCTGCCACCATCTCTAAACTTCCAGGATCGGGCTGGGCATCTTCACTGGGGTAACTAAACCACAGTGTATTCCACTGCAGTGGATCAACAATCCAAAACAAGCTGATGCGTGAGCTTGTACAGATTGTATCCAGCTGGAAAGGAGACATCTACCACCTGTCTAATCTGAATACCAACTCCAGATCATTTCCACTCTTTTTAGGGCTCTCAGGATATGAGAGGCTAGGCCATAATAAACCCCAAATCCTAGTGGTTTTAGTGATAGGGGGTTTTCTCCACGGTACTACCTGGCCATTTGGGGTTGACGTAGACCTGGACCCTCGCTCCTTACTGCTGGATGCAGGCTGATAAGGTTCCGTCGTCTGGGAGAACGAGAGAGGAGGAAGCCGGAAGACTGCACTGGAGCGCTGACAGGTCTCCGGTCACCTACTGCCTGGTCACAGCAAGTCTCTTGGCCACTCCCAACGACAAAAAGGTAAGAAGCTGTCGTCCTGCTGTGTGCTCAGAAGAAGACTCAGACATAGGTGGCGACCTCACCAGGGGCAGCCAGCAGGGTCTGACTGAGCAGCAGCTGACAGTACCCCCCTGGGGAATGCTGGCATGCGGTTTCCCACTGCTCTTTGGGCGGAGCTTCTCGGCCTCGTGACGTGTGGTTCTTCGTGGCAAGGATTGTCTTCTGCACTGTGAGACACTCAGCAGCGTCTCTGTCCACCCCACCCCCCTAGCTGCCATTGCACCCCCTCCTCAGTTGGGGGGCAATGTGCATCCAAACACATTTCCAAACCCACTGCCACCGAGTCTTCTCCCGGCTCGTAGCGACCCCACGGGATGGAGCAGAAATGCTGCCGCAGGGTCAGTGAGCAGACAGCTTTGTCTTTCTCCCTCAGAGCGGCTGGGAGCTTCTGAATCGCTAGTCTTTGTGGCGATCAAGCCCATCGCTTAACCCACTGTGTCACCAGGGATCCTTAACCCATCTCAAGACATTTCCAAATGTCCTCTTGGGGTCAAAGCCTGCCTGCTTGCGCAGCTCTGTGTCAGGACTGTAAGAGGCATCATCTCCGGGCAAGAAGCCAGGGTCTGTCACACACCGGGCACAGACCTGGCACATAGGAAGGGTTATCGCCTGATGCCTGTTGCTGGGGTGTCAGCTGCCACCGCACAGGCTCTGACTCCATGGTAAACTGTGTGCAGCAGAACGAAATGGTGGGTGAGCCTGTACTGTCTTCACGGGTATCCGCTCAGGTCCGCTGGTGCAACCTCAGGATATTCCGTCTTCCAACCAAGGCTGTGCATCTTCCAGAGCGCGGGGTCCACCAACCGGCTGTGGTGAGCCCACATTTTCCATTGACTGATTTTGGAAGTGAGTTGCCAGGCCTTTCTTCCTGGTCTTGGTCTGGAAGCGCCATTGGTGGCATAACTCCTAGCATCATAGCAGCACACAAACTATCAGAGGTCAACAAAGTGACAGGAGGGGGCGGTCATCACAGTGGCCTGGAGCCACCAGGGCTCAATGCCGCTGTCGCCCTGAGTGTTGCTGCTGGCTACTTTGCCTGGGGGGAAGAGGCAAGAATGATCGGGCACAGATGCTTTTCTCTGCAGAGTAGAGTCAAGGTCACCATTCAGCCCAAGGTCATCCCTGGTGCTCAGGGAGTGGGTGTCAGTCAGAGCCTGGAGAAGTCACTGCAAGAGTCTTGTCTCTTGTACTCCAGCCCTCAGTGTCTCAGGTCAGCCATCCTGTGTGCCAGGATTACGCCAGATAGAATATGCTGACCCTCAGGGCGGGGGAGGGGGTGCTGCCCAGAAAGCTGATCACCCAGTGTCTGCCAGAGCCGGGCACATGATAGGAGGCATGGTCATCTGGCAGCTGACAATGACCGTCTGGGGAGGCTGCGCGTGACTCCCAGGCTGGACCTGCCCCTCCAGCAGCCACCCGAGGGGGCTAGAGGAGGGAGTTGGTTGCAAATTCTTGAGAGAGAGAGAGAAAGAGCATGCTGAAAATTGAGCAGGCTTAAAAGAGGGCCATTTTCCAGATGCTTCCTCGCAGAGGGACCCTTGGAGGCAGGAGTACGGTCAGTCTCCCCTGACAGAGAGTCACCTTGTCTCTGCAGGACCACGTCCGAGGGCAGGCCCCTGCCATTGGCTCACTGTGCGGCTTCAGCGCAGCCCCGAGTTGGCTCATCTTCAGAGTCATCACCTAGGACTGTGGGCAGGCGTGGTGGCAGGAAGGCGGCCCTCCTGTCCTCCCCGAGTCCAGCGCCCAGGCCGGGCCACCCTGAGCCATGTGCCTGACAGTGCGACGGGTGCTGTGGTCCTCGGTTCCCCGTGGGAAAGGGGGGTGACGCTGCTGCTGCTGCTAGGTCAGCCCAATCCGTGGCATCAAGTCACGACCGTGACCGTGCGCTGCAGAACAAACACCACCTGGTGGTCCCGAGTCATCCTCACCCCCGCTCTCATGCGTGAGCCCATCCTGGCAGCCACCGCGTCCGTCCGTGTGTTCGAGGGCCTTCCCCTTTGTCACTGCCCCTCCAGGTGACCAGGAAGGACATCCTTCTCCAGCGACTGGTCTCTCTGGATCCGCAAATCTTCCCAAGGATTCCCGAGCACGTGTGCAGACCAGCCTGCCCTGCCTGGCACACCGAAAGGGCCGGGCGGTCATTAGGACAAACTCACAGTCATTCCCCCAGTAGGCTGTGCTCTCTTCCTTCTCAGCTTCTCTGCAGGCGCCCCAACTCGGGACAGCAGCCATCACTCTCCTGCAGGCTAGCCCCGCCCTCCTGCTTCCTTGCCCCCATTACCAGGGCATGTCAGCATCACTTCCATGGCACAGCTACCCCCCCCCCCATCACTTTCCCTACATTTCTAACCTCCTGTAAGGCCAATCCTAGAACTTCAAAATATCTTGAAACCATGGGTTCTACTCTAATCAGATCTGCTAAAAAGCCCAGTGTAGCCTCCAGGTGAACCAGGAGCAGTCAGCAGATGCCTGGGTGGCCCAGGTCAACTGAGCTGATGACATCTAGGTGTGGGGCCCAAGATGCCACAGGCTTTTCTGACTGCAACTGCACCTCCTCCCACCTGCTCAGAGTGACCCAGAGGATGGCAGCACCCAGAAGTCACTTCCCATCCCGCCCCCACCGAAAACAGTCCCCATCTGGTATGTGCACAGTATGCACATGGGGGGTGGGGGGCGGGGAGGTTCCCCTCTCTGGCCTGACATTTCTTCAAGGACCACTGCTGACTTTTAAAGCCAAAGGCCAGACCTCTGGGTCACTTCCAGGATCCTCCTGACCAAGTGCAGAGCTGTATCCCCATCACCAGCTGGCCTTGGCTTGGACGGGAGTGGGGGAGGTTGCATCCCTGTTCCCAGCTCTCTGTGAGTTTGCTGGAGACCCTTCCTGCTCAGAATTCCCAACCTTGAGTCTTCGACTGCTTCAGGAGATGTGCCTTAATCGGAAGGAGGCTGGACAGAGAAGGCGCATTTCCCTGGACTGGCACACGGAGGGCAGTGGTGGCACACCAGTCCCCCGAGGTGACCCCCAAATAGCAGGTAACTGAACTGTGTGCGTGCCGACTGCATTCTCGACCTCCCTGCCATCAGACCCATCGCGAGTCTACAGGCAGAGTGGACCTGCCCCGCGGGCTTCTGAAACGGTCCATCTCTACGGGAGCAGAAAGCTTCCTCTCTCTCTCCCAGAGGGTGGCTTCAAACTGCTGACCGTGCCGTTACTAACCCGTCACAAAACCCACTGCACCACCAGGGCCCTGTGCCACCCGCATTACTCACGGACCAGTCCCTCGTCTGCCTCCCCTTTTCAGACAGGCTCGGCAGACCCCCTGCGACGTCACGCACACAGCCCCCCTCTGCTTGGGGGGTGGCTGCTGGATTGACTCTGAAGTCACATGACTGTCTCTCGTGCAGTCCTCACTTCCACCCCTTGACCCACAAGGGCCTTCGCAAAGCCTTTATCAACAATGTCTTGGGTGCCTCGCTTCCTCCCGGGCAACCCATGAAGAAACACATCACATTGCAAACCCTTGGCCCAGGGCTCTGCAGAGAAGCCTCAGACACATCTGGTCCTGGCACTCAGCTACATCTCCCCGCAGGAATGGCAGGCCTGGCCTGCAGGACATACACTGGGAGGGGGCGGGAGGGGGATGGGAGGGGGCGGCCATCACTCTGACCCACACTGGGCTCACAAAGCAGCTGATTAATAGACTTTCTGGAAGTTCACGGAAAGGGGGCCGGTGCTCTCCGGGCCATGGTTCCTGGAATTCATTTTTTCCTCACTTGCTATAAGCCAGAGCAACTTCGGACCCAAGCCAGTCACAAGAACTTCTTCATCCCTGCCCCGCCCCCCCACCCCCCACTGAGCTCAGATGGACCCTGGGCCCACAGGAAAAGAGCTGACCCCGTGTGCAAGGAGCTGGGGAAGTGGAGCGGGGGGTTGAATGGAGCGGCCTATGGAGTAGCTGGGTGCCCTCTGCTCGTCTCTGTGCCCGTGTCTGCCTCGGTTCCTCTTGCTCCTGCCTGAGTTATCTTCATCTCCACGGCAACGGAGAACAAACAGAGACAGTGGGAGCTCCCTGTACCCCCCCTTCCCCAGAGCTCCCTGGAGGGAACACCGCTGCCTGCCGCAGCCCGACCCAGCCACCACCGATCACACCCTTGTTCTGCTTGTTCTGAGCAACCCTGGTGAGCCCTTCCGACGGCCCTGCACCTAGGTCGTCGCTAAGCCTCCTGGCCTGCTCCAAGGGACTGTGC
The DNA here is from genome assembly GCA_004026705.1 of Nesogale talazaci. Lineage (NCBI taxonomy): Eukaryota > Metazoa > Chordata > Mammalia > Afrosoricida > Tenrecidae > Nesogale > Nesogale talazaci. The sequence goes on from PVJH01016986.1 coordinate 14,591, forward strand.
CCCTCCAGCACGCACCCAGGGCCCGCTGTTCCTGGCCACACATCAAGAGGATAGATACACGGCAACAGAGCAAGCCGCTCGGTTTTTATTTTCTGCGGGTTTCCCAGGGCAGAGAGTCACCTGTGCGTACATCCAGAGCCCCGGTGGCCTGGTGGGAGACGCAGGTGGCCGGCAGTTCAAACCCACCCGTGGCTGCCCCGAGGGAGGAAGATGAGGCGGCTCCCTCCTGCAGAGAGGTATGGGTCACGCGGGGTCAGAGTCCCCTCCGTGGCAGCAGGGTCTGCGCTGTGCTGACACGACTGGTAGCGGCAGTCACAGGGCGGACAAGTTTGACGTGCTTTGAGAAGGACCGAAAGGCAGCACAGAGACGTGAAGCGAGGTGCACCCGCAGACTTGCTGGACGGACGGCCGCTGCCAGCCTCCAGCTTGTAAACAAACGAGCGAAACCACACGCCGTGCCCGCAACGCTCAACGGCGAAGCCCGATAAAACCAAGTCCGCCTGCAATACGGAACTCGCCCTCGCTGGGCCCTTGGCCATCTCCAGCCCCGCCGCAGCCCACGATCTCCTGCCCGATCCATCCATAGACTTTTCCGCGGTCCGTTTCCAGGAGTAGCTCTCCAGGCCTTTCTTCCTCGTGTCCCCGTCTGGGGGCTCTGCCGAAGCCTGTCCCAGCACTGGGGGAACCTGCTATATTTGAAATTCCTATGGCAGGGCTTGCAGTAGAACAACACAAGCCACCAGAGGAAGACAGACAGGCAGACGAGGGCTGGCACCCTGGATTCTTTGCCTCTGTCTTCATTTTTTCCATTCCCCCTTCCCCCTCCCCCAACCAAAAACCAACCAACCCACTGCTATCCAGCCAAGCACAGTCCTGCACGGCAGAGTCGACTGTAAATTTTTCTCCCGTTGTGGTAGTCACCGTGTTTGTCCGACCATAAGAAGCACTTTTATCCCCCCAAAGTGGGGTGAAGCGAGGGTGTGCCTTATGGTCCCAAAGTGCGGTACACCAGAACATTTGCTTATGAAGCCAGGCGCCTGCTGACTGTCCGCTGCTGTTTGCAGGCTGTGGACTGCTGTGTTCGGGGGAAGTCCCGCCTCCTGGAGTCTCAGTGTCAGTCAGGTTACGGGATGGGCACAGAGCACGCCTCCCCTTATTTGTCAATGAAAGTGATGATGGTTCTTAACGCCACTGTTGGATGTATGCTGTTAAATACTACCGTATTTTCTTCTATTTTTTTTAATAAATATTTTAGTGTACTGGTACTATTTGATTCCAAATATTTTTTTCTTGTTTTCCTGCTCTGAAAACTGGGTGCGTCGTATGGTCCGAAAAACACAGTACATAATCTGGTGTCAATTGGGGACTTGAGAGGATTGAGAGTGAAGGGGTGCAGTCTAGTCTGTCAATTGGATCATAGCCAGAGGCCTATGTGTGGGCAGGGCTTTCCTCTGAGGATTCTGGGAATTCCTCCTCAGAGACGGGAGACATACTCTTTCTCTCCTCACTCCCTGGCAGACGTTCTACTCACAAGACACACGGCTCTATGTCCTGGGAGCTGGAGAAGCCACAAGGACCTACCCTGATGCCACCAGACCGCTGAAGCAAGAGAAGCCACGTGGAGACCCCTGCCCATGCTGACATGCTAACACTACCACTGGATCCACAAGACTCCCCACCCACTGGCCTGTGATCCTCCTGCATTCAGCATCATTGCATGTGTTTCCTGAGTCTGAAGAGGACTTTATGGATTGATATCAGACATAGGGGCTACTATGGATTCATGGACTTGATCTGGACTGGGCTGGGCTGTTTTTGCAATATTCATTTGCTCTTGTCTAGAAACCTCTTTCTTGGGTGCGTTTCAGTGTCTGTGAATTTGTTTCTCTAGTCTACCCAGACTAACACACCCAGGGAGCAGCTGGGTGAGTGTAAACTACCAACCTCGGAGCTGGCAGCCAGGCCCTTCCCCACCGCACAACCCCAGAGCTTCGTCTTATTGCCACCAAGGCCACGGCCACAGACGCTGCCTCACAGCCACCCATTACAGGGCTTCCAAGTCTGTTCCCCTGGACAGGACCAGACGCCTCATCTTTTTCTTGAGCAGCAGTTGGTAGCTAGGCTCTTCTGATCTTGCTGATTGCAGTCCAATGTTTACCCTCCCCCACTCCCACCCTGCTCATTACAAAAGGGTATTTACCTCCCAGTTAGGGAATCAGCCCCGGTGTCCTGAGTGACAGGTGGGGATACTCACCACTCTTAATGAGGATGACCCGTTTTTCCATAGAAATCCCCAAACCCTGAGTTCACCTGAGGGCCCTCGCCGCGTCTCCTTACATGCGTTCCTCTGTCTTCCCAGTAAGCACATGCACACCCAACGTCCCAACCCTCCAGGTAGTGCTCTCAGCGTCCCGACGCCCCGCCCCAAGATTACGGTTCAGCGTCCCTGAAGACTGGCGCCCTGGTGGGGCAGTGGGTTGCCAGCGGGTAAACACAAGGTCAGCAGTTCAAACCCACCAGCGGCTTCCGGGGAGAAAGAAGAGGCTTTCTACTCCTGTAGAGGAGTTTCTATTCTCAGAAACCCCATGAGACAGTTCTGCTGTGTCCTATGGGACCGTTATGAGTGAGAATTGGCTTGAGGGCAGTACGTCTGGGGGTGGTTGTTTTGGGAGGGGGGGGTGCCCCTGGGGTAGGGTCCTGGCCTAGAGATGTCCTGTGGCTCCCAGGTAATGTCGCTGTCGGGCACCAGGATCTAGATCCCAAACAGAACAACACGCCTGTGGCGGCGGTGGTGGTTCTGACTCCTGGACTGCAGACCGGTGACTCTCACACCTGCAGGCAGCACTACACGCCCCCCCCCACCCCCAATGTTCCCACTCAGAGCCTTCCAAGACCACTGGCGACCCCGGACCAGAGTCCGAGAACCACTAGGTTGGGAAATGAGCTCACCAAGCCAGTTGGAACAGAGACTGGCCCATCGTGCTTCTTCTGAGCCTTCATTTCAACACAGTCCCCAGGTGACGGGGGATCTTGCTAGCTGGTAAGTGCCAGTTCAGCCGTGTCCGAGAGCAAAGGCAGGTTTCCAGCAGAAGGCACCGGCTGGGCATCCTGGCTGCAAACCCCCCTCCACACCCAGCCATCACCTCACATGGCGTTAAAAGGGCAAAGTCCCGGGCGGCTGCTGAAGGTACAGCGGCGCTCGGCCTCCCCACCTTGGCGGCCAAACCTGTCGGAACCTGCTGGCCCATCCCGGAAAGACGTGCCAGCCTGCCAGACTTTCCAGAAAGAGAAACACCACCACCCTTACCCCCCGTCAGCTGCCTGTTCAGTTTCCTGGCCAATCCTACTGACCTCCCTCGTTGCATACTTGATGCTGATGGACAAGCAGGGCTTCTCAAACACAGACCGTCCGTCACTCTGGGCATATGTCACCGGCATGATTATTTAACACACACGCGCACACACACACACACACACAAGTCCATTCATTTAAGAAAGAAAGAGAAGGGACCTAGTATCACCACCATATGGGGAGCAAGCCCCAGTATTGGGGCGATACAGAAAATGTCCCTTTGAACAATGACCAGCAATCGAGCGGACACCGTGGCCCGAGTCCCCTGTCCTCCTCACTCCTGGCTTCACAGAAAAGGAAGGAGGAGTCAGCCTTGCTCTTGGTGGCTGTGGATTTACGATAAGGACTCTGGAACTGGTGCCCTGGTGGGGCAATGGCTGTGTGCTCTGCTGGGGAGAATCGCTCTGACAATCTGCACCTCTTGGGAGCTACAGCTTGGGAAAGCCCGGGGGGCGAGGGGGGGGGGGCAGTTCTACTCTGTCCTATAGGGTGGCTAAGTCCAAACGGCTCCACGGCACACAAGAGCTCGTCATGCAGAGCATGGAGTTCGTCGTGGGCTGCTGGAAGAGCAACCCTTGAGGCGTGGTGTCAGAAGCCATCGGCGGCAGGCAGGCCGTCCTGGCGGGGAGGACAGGGTCAGTGCCCACGAGGGATGTCTCAGTGAGGTGGAAGCCCTTCCTTGTCGTCAGCTTTGTCGCAGCAGCCACAGCCGATCAGGGACCCTGCCGATGGCACAGGCCTGGACAAGGCCTCGCCGTTACACACGAGCAAACCGGACAGGGGCTGACCATGGCGGCGCCACATTCAGATGTCACCCAGCATCATGCCTATGACTCTCCCACGGCTGCGTTTTCTAGAAAGGACAGCAGCAGGGAGACGGGGAAAGCGCCTAGGGCTGTCGGCCCATGAGGCTCGGAGGACAAATCCCCACAAGCCAGGGTGAGTGACGCGCCCAGTTTGGACCCCTTCATTTCTGAGGGGGAGGGGGCAGCTGGGGAGCCTCCGAGCTCACACAGCCATCAGTGGATGGGACGGAGTGGGTCTGCGGGGCCCACAGCAAGACCCGGATGAACAGTCACTGTTCCCACTCGGAAAGGAAGGTCCATGGGCCGAAAGGGTTGAAAGAGCAAGTAGCTGTTCTTCTGCCAACCCCAGGGTCAGGTCATCGACCCCTTTCTCTCTCTGGAGGAAAGAGGAAAGGACCACTTATGACCTCTCCCCTGCCCCTCAAAAATACCAGATGGTTTAGGAGCTCATGCTTCCTGTTTACATGACAGCAAGGATAAACTTGGGCTTCTCAAACTCTGTGCAACTGGTAGACGCCGCGCTTCAGGGCAGGCCCGTGAGAGGTCTAACCGGGATTTTGAACTAGCACATTCCTGTCCGCCTCCCCCTTCAAAACACCAAACTCACTGCCATCCAGTCGTTTTGACCCAGAGAGACCCTATAGGACAGAGTAGAACTGCCCCTGTGGGTTTATAGGAACAGAAAGCCTTGACAGGAAAGCCTCATCTTTCTTCCTCGGAGTGGTTGGCGGTTTTGAACTGCTGACCTTGTGCTTCGCAGCCCAAGATGTAACCCACTACACCACCAGGACTTCTCTTCCTGCCCAGACACACTGAATCACAACCCGCAGTCTGACGACATTCTTCGTGATTCCTAAGGATCACTGGGGATCTTGTGAAACTGTGGGTTCTGGTTCCGTTTGTCTGAGCTGGAGAGGGAGCTTCTCGGCAGAGCAGGGGAAATGGAATGAACGGGCTAGAACTCCTGGTTATAACGCTGTGCATCCTCAACCTTCACCTTGGGACACAGAGTACCAAGATTGTGGCTCAGCCTGGGGACCTACAAGAGATTCAAAGGCTGGCTGGGGGCTTGGAAACATGGAGGCCACGTCCCACCGGAAACTGCAGGAAGGACCAGGGCTTAATCATTCACCTGAGGGCCTTGAGCAGGACCGGTTACCATGGCACCCATATGCTCCCCCAGCCTGGATTCTCGCCCCCCAGCACCAGGCTCGCCCCTCCCTGCAGCCAGACGAGAGGACACCTGTCTGTGCTCCATCCCAAAGACTGAACACTTAGTAAACAGAAGCTCCAATATATCACATACACCCTTCGCCAGCCCACGCCCACCCTTTCAAGACCAAATTATTTCTGCTTTGAATATTTTGCTGAAGCCATGTATTTTCAATAATAGAAGGCATTTGGACTGAGGAAAAAATGCTTTTCAGTAATATGGACTTTGACACAATTCATGGGACACATATGTCCCATGGTGCCTCTGGGGGGATGAGAGCTATTTCTTCAGATTCAGTTATACAGTTCCCCACCAGGTGGCAGTAGGAAATAAAAGTGGGATAAGAGCTTCCCACTAATCCCCAAAGGTGGAAAATGTAAGTGGGGCACTCTGTGTCCCACAGGCCAAAAAGGGTTCAACAGAAAGACAAAAGACATTATGGCTATCTCTCTTCAGCTACTTGGGAGTTTGATTCAAAGGCCAGGCCTAATTACAGGACTGTAAAGTCCTAACAAGGACTTGGGACTTTCCCAGAGCAGGAAACCAAGTCTGGCAGGTTCCAGAAGCATTTGCCATCTTTCCAGCCATGAAGAAAAGGTTTCTGCACCAAAAAAAAAAAAAAAGAAAGAAAAGAGTTTCTGGACAATGACAACCCACCCCAGGAAGCCTCATTCTCACCACCCCACCCTCACCCCGTCCCCTCGAGACTGAATTCCTGGGGCCCCAGAGGCAATACAAAGTGGGTGAATATGATCCCACCTGAAAATGGGATGAGTCTATGGTTTCAAGATGATGGCAGTGCCTCTAAGGAGACACCGACAGTCAGCCTGCCACCAGCTCAGGTTCCACAGGGATCGCATGGTCAGCGAAGCAATGAGTCCTCTGTAAGGAGGCCTCCTGTTATTCTGAACCAGCGGTGATTAAAATGCCCACTTGGCAGTCATGTGTTACCTGCTGGAGGCAGTATCACTGGACATCGCTTTTCATGAGGTTTCGGGGCTGTAAGGGACGTTAGAAATGATCACCAAGTCACTCTTGTGTTGCCCATCTCCACCCTCGGGCTTGGGTGAGGGGGCTGTGTCCCAGGGAGACCAATGGGCTAGCCTTACATCTTCACCTTCAGGACAGGCACCAAGACAGGGTCTTTTAACTCTTTCCTGGCAGGTGAGGGGGCTAGTGTGCCTGCACTGAATCACATGCCTGCACTGAAACTATGTTTACTTTTTCTGCCACTAAGGCATGGGATAAGGCCAGGGGAATTCGAGCTCAGTGGTAGAGGTGAGGAGGGGTGGAGGAGTAGGGGGGTGGAAAAGGCACAGGAGCGGGGCGGGAGGAAGGGAGGCAGGGAGTGTAGAAGAGAAGCAGCACCTTTCAAATCCTCTCTGTCTCCGGGTCTCTCTACTCAAAAGCCTGTAAGCTTGTCCCTCCTGAAACCAATGTCAGACAGACCTGCCCCCAAAGCAAGCTGAGTTTCTCCAAGTCCTTCCCTTGCCCATGAGGGGCTAGCCGAAAACCACCTCCCGGTCCTCCCATTCCTGATTCCTGTATCCTTCACACCCAGTCACTCCCTGAGACCCGTCTTTCCGGTACCACCACCTCCCTGCTTCCAACACCCTCTCCTAGAAGCTCCCCACTTACCAGCTTACCGAATCAGGGCTGCCCGGGGACCTCTACCCTCTGCTTCTGCAGCCTCTGAGTCACGGAGGCACCTGCTTCTGGGCTGGGCCCCGGGCAGGGTGAGGGCCGCCTCCTGGGCAAAGGGAGCCACCCAGCAGGCCACATGAGTCAGCATCCAGGGTCCAGGCCCCGCTTCCTGGAGCCCTGGGAAGGGACGCCTCCCAACGGCATTCTCAGGGATGGCGGCTTCGAGGTTGGTCTGGGCTGCCAGGACCGGTTTGCGGGACCGGGAAGCGACTCTGACTCCTGGACCAGCACGGTTGCCGGCAATCTCCTTTCTGCTCTTGACTGTCTTTCGATGTAAATTTTAAAACCTGTTGGTTCACGTCTCTGGAATAGGTCCCGCAGCTGGTCTCGAGGTACACGAGCTCAGCTTCAAATCCAGGGAGGAGCTGAGCGGGCCTCCCTCTCAGCACTGGGAGAGACGCGTGTTAGCCGGTTGGCCTCCCTCTGAGCTGAGTTTCGATGTGACCTGCCCCCACCCCACCCCGCAGCCATCTTCTGGTGGCCCAGAAAGCCCATGTGCTTTATGTAAAGTGACCAGACATCCCGCTTTTAAGCAATTTTTCCTGCATCCCGGGGCGCTTTTTGAAAGTCCCGATTTTGGAAAGAATGTACAACAAGCTAGGGAACAACGGGAGAACAGGAAGGGAATATACTCCCTCTACACCCCACCCCCACCCCAATCCGTCAATGGTGTCCCGCTTTACCAATGTTAAAATCTGGTCACTTTAGCTTTATGTCCCGACAACACCACATCTCAGAGGCAGCCTGGTCTCCAGGGATGCTTGCATGTCTAACCCAAACCCACTGCCATAGACCTAATGCTGACTCACAGCAGGACAGGGTAAAACTGGCCCCTCTGAGTGTCTAGATCAGGCGTCCTCAAACTACGGCCCGCGGGCCACATGCGGCCCGCCGAGGACATTGATCCGGCTCACCGGGTGTTTTTGCCACTGCTTCCTGTCCTGCTTAACAGCCGACTCATCCCCGGTCCACAGTGAATTTGTTCACAGTTTTTTTGTTTTTTTCATTATAGTCCGGCCCTCCAACGGTCTGAGCGACAGTGAACTGGCCCCTTGTTTAAAAAGCTTGAGGACCCCTGGTCTAGACTATTGTTCCCTGTTCACGGGAGTAGAAAATCTCGTTTTTTTCCCAAGGAGTAGCTCGTGGTTTCAAACTATTGACTGTGCCCCCAGGGCTCCATGGTCTCTGATCCCACAAAGTGCCCTGGTGATGTTGTGGGTCAGGCATCAGGCTGCTACACGTAGACAGAGGTTCAGACCCAGCAGCCGCTCCTTGGGAGACAAAGCAGGCTGCTTGGAAGCCTGAGGTGGGGTCATTTTGAGTCAGAATCGACAGTAGGGCCCGATCACGAAACCCTGTGGGGAACCTTTCACGTTCCATGGCAACTGTCTGTTCACAGGAGTTTTAAAAAGGGAGCCTGCTGCACTGTGAACCCCCACCCCCTCTTCCCACTGTCAACAAAGCGGGCCAGGAGGAGTCCAGTCTCCAGTCCACCATGACCCCCCGGCCCCCAAGACACTTCTAGGCCCTGCTCCAAACCACCCCAAAGACATCACCAGCAGCGACCTTGCGGGGCAGGGAAGAAACCAGGCCATCTCCAGAGCCCCTGGAGGGGAAGAAGCGGTGAAAGTCAGGTCAATTGCACCCCAAATGGGAGCCCTGGGTCCCTCCAAATGCCCGGGGTGGAAGAACCAGCCCCGCCCCTGGCTCTGGCCAGGGCAAAAGCTGCCTGCCTTCTAACTGTCCCAGCAGCCGGTGGGAGTGTTCTACCCTGCTCCCGAATAAGCCCGAGCGGCTGAGAAAGCTGCCAAGTCCATCGTCTCCCGTGCCGCGCCCCACCCTCCTCACCGGACCCCGTAATTACACAGACTTTAGGGCTGGGATTTTTTTTTTCCCGAATGCTGCTGCTCTTTTTAAGCGTGCACAACACAGGAGGAAGGGTTATTTAAATCTGATTTGGAGGGGGGAAATTCGGCAGCCTTGAAAGGGCAAATTCGGAACACATCCCCCTGGCTTTTAGGTAATCCAAGGTCACGTGCAGTAAACAAGGCAAACAACAGAGCCCTTGGGTCCCTCTGGGCACCATTGGGCAGGGCAGACCAGGCCCAGCTTGGAGCGGGCTGACCTCGGTCTCACGCCGACTACAAAATCTACCCAGGTGAAGACCACCAGCATCTGTCTGACCCAGGGGTGTGTGCGGAGAACTTCACTTCAGAGTTGGCAATCCCCCTCCACCCCCTGCAGACCCCCTTACCCAGACCCCCAAGTCATGCCCCTGTTCTGCCAAGTACAGACTGTGGTTAAAAGGGGGCTCTGAGCGGGAGGACCCAGCTCAATGTCACCTCTTATTGAATGAGTGAACTCAGGCAGGCATTCAAAGCCCCAGGCACAAGCCTTTGTCAGGTGGTGGAGCTGGGGTGGCCGGTGTGTTGCTGGCAGCTAACCCACCCGTGCTTCGGTTACCCCAAGCAGCAGAGTCACTCACGGTGGATGGGTTACAATGGGGCTTCCAGGCTGAGCCCCGGTGGCGTAGTGGTTGTGCACGGGACTGCGGCCCACTGGGATGGAGGTTCAATTCCAGCAGCGGCTCCACAGGAGCAAAGGCTGGGCCTCCTCCTCCCACCACCAGAGGGCAGTGATGCCCAACAAACAAACAAAAACAACAATGGAGCTTTCAGACACAGGTCTGGTGGATGAATTCCAAACATCAGCCAACGAAAACAATCTCGATCACAGAAGGGCATGATCCGATGGGCTGGCGTTGGTTCTGGGAGGGTGGTTTTGTTGTCATTAAATAACATCTGAGTGCGGTTGGGGTGAAGGTGTACGAAGCACATTAGTTTTCCTTTCAACAATCCTGGGTAGATTAGAGAAACAAATTCATAAGCACGCATATGTATGTAGGAAAAGGTTTATATACAGGAGCAATGGAACAGTGAGAAAAAAACATCGCAGGCCCGTCCAGAGCAAGTCCATAAGTCCGATATTAGCCCATATGTTCAACAGCAATCTATAAAGTCCTCTTCGGACCCACAAAACATATGCAATGAAGCTGAACACAGGAAGATCACAGGCCAGTGGGTGCAAAGCCCGTGGGTAGAAGCATCTCAGCGCTGGCAGGGGTCTCTCTGTGCCTCCCCTGGCTTCAGAGGTCTGGTTGCATCCATGTGACTTGTCCGGCTCAGGGCACAAGGGTAGTTTCATGTGTCTTCTCCTCAAGGATGTTCTCACAGAGCGTCAGCCTGTGTCTTGTCAGCAGAACATCTTCAAGGAAGTGAACCGAGCGAGATTGTGTCTCCACCTCCGAGAAGGAAGGGCCAGATTTCCCAGAATGCTCAGGAGAAGGCCACGCCCACACTGAGGTCTCATGGGCTCTCTCCAGATGGCCAGGCTAGGCTCCACCCCTACACTCCTAATCCTCAAACTGACACCAGATGAGGTGACGGCCACAGCGGCGTCAGTTGCAATAGCCTCAGGGTCACAACACTCAGCCCGGGCCCCTCACTTCCATGCCTCCTCCTTCCCGACCCTTTCCCACCTTCTGAACTCTGTTCGTGGAACCAAATGGCTTCCTTCAGGCATGCCTTCAAGAGACAGGTTACTGGAGGAGTGCATGGTGCTGGGAAGCAGAGGGACAGTGAGGCCCCAGGAGCCCCTGGGAGACAGAGGTGAGCACAGAAACCTACAAGGACGAGACAGACTGGAACACGGGGTGAGGGGGGGGTGGAAGGGGGCGCCACTGGGGGTGACGCAGGGCCTGCAGTGAGGTCACCATGATCAGTCAGCTTGGCAGCAACTAACAGCAATACTGCCACTGTCACTTGCATTGCTCGTGGTAAATGTGCGATGGCTGTTAGGCATGGCAGGATGAGGAAGGGGCAGGTCCCCCCCCCATCCTGGGGGAGGCGCCCTGATGATCCACGGGGCTGCAGAAGCAGATACCTACACTTTATCTTGGATGATGAGATACAGAACAAACATTTTTCATTGCCAAGGGTAGGATGACTAGTTTTTTTCCCTTAAATAAAAAGTAGAGGTGGGGAGGACGGGCATCAAAGGAATGGGTTGGGGAGAGGTCGGGCAGGGTAAGATATGACAGGACAATAATAATGTATAAAGCATTGAAGGTTGATGGGGAAGGGAGAGCAGGGGGAGAGGGGAAGGGATGGAAAAGCTGATACCAAGGGCTCAAGGGAAAAGGCGGATGGTTGGAGAACGAGGACAGCAGCAGACATGTGAAGGTGCTTGGCACAGTATGTTTATTTATGTCTTGTGAAAAACGATGTACGAGCCCCCAATAAAATGATTTTTAATTAAAAAAGGGGGGGCAGTAGACCAAATAAGCTTGGGAGCCAATGGAGAAGTAATTACCATTCATTTAACTGGGACTTTTTTTTTTAGCATTCCCAGACATCCCCCACTCCCAAATAGCTTATCAAACCAAACCATACCATACTAACACCAGACATACCAAATAACACCAGACCGCCGAATACCACCAGGTCTAGCCACATTCACTGCCAACCAGTCAATGTTGGCTCCCGGCCCCCTACAGAACAGGGAGAAGGGCTCCAGCTGGTTTCCGACAGAGTAGCTGGTGGTTTTGAACTGCTCACCACTCGGTCAGCAGCCCAACAGGAAGCCCTCGACACCCCCAGGACTCTAACGCACAAATAACGCCCAATCTTCAAAGAGCACGCCCAGGGTCCACAGACACAGCCCCCAGTGACCGAGGCATGAGGCTGAGACGTCCAGGATGGTCCCGGGGAAGGAGCTGGGTGACACCAGACCCCAGGGCTGAGTGCTGCCTTCCGAGGCTCCCTGCGGACAAGGGCCGGATGCCAGCTTCGAGTCCAGGTTTAATTCTTTGCTTCCCTTGTGTTTCATGAAGGTGAAACGCTCTCGGATGATGTCTTTCCCTGGGTGAAGGCAGGCACTCACAAAGGTCTCTCAAACAAGCAGAGTGGCAGAGAGCGAACCTTCCAACCCCGAGGGCTACCTGCAATGCCCATCGCCCTTTCCGGAATCGATCTCACTGCAGAGGCAAAAGCAGGCTGGAGAATGCCAGGTCCGAAGCGTGTTGTGAGCAACCACCATCAGCCAAGAACTGCACCATGGTCACTGGTCCTCATCACGAGACAAGGCAAATGTCACCTGCTTCCTCCCCACTGCGGGCCATGGTCTCAACCCAGATAAAATTTGGACCAGGCGTCGCCAGGTCCGCCTGACAGAGAGAGCCACGTCGCAGAGCACGCTGGTTCCTGGATGATCCTCCAGGTGGATGGCGTGAGAGGCGTATTATTCCCAGAATGTGTCCCAGCTGTGCGAATGTCCTGGCTTGGGGGTGACAGAAACGCAGGCGAAGGGGCGGGAAGTGGCTTGTCCCCACACACAGAATGGGTCAGAGGGAGGGCTGGTGTTTGGGTTGAGGTCTACGGACTAAAAAGAAAGATCTTGCCAATGGGTGCCGCGCCCCCACCCCCACCCCCGGTGCCTAGAGGAATACATCCTGCAGGGGCGAGGCAGGTGCCAGGTGTAGCTTCCAACAGATGCTGGTTTCAGAGCAAAGCACAGGTGAGCTAAGCAGGCCCTTGCTGCCAGGAAAGAGCTGGCACGTTCAGGGTGGACTGTCTTCACCCGGCTCCATCCAGGAACCCCAACCTCTGCATGAGCAGCGTTTGAAGGTACCTTCCTAGATGCTTGGTGAATTTCTATTTTGAGGCCACCCACTCCTAGCTGCTGCACACACGCTCCTCGTCTCCGCCCTCCTCCTAATTTGCAACTAATCTGTTAACACCGTCTGTCTCCGCACAGGCGCTGCTTCAGGGGGCTGACCCCTGTAAATAATTAAAGGGTGATCCCACAGCCTCAGAGAGGCCTATTCAGAGCAGGGTGGCTTGTTAAATAAGACATGGGGTGGGGGGTGTTGCTAACAGCCTAACAATGGCTTCCTCACCAGATGGCGAGCGGAGCGATTGGGAGGGGAACAGCAGCTCACAGAGCCAGCCTGCACAGGGAAACCAGAGGCCTCGCCACGCAGGCTCACTCGGAGGAGATCGAGTCCCGGGCCCGCCTCTTTCCTCTCTGTACAGCCCGGCCTTTCCCTCCAAGATCTGCAGAAACCCAGACAAAGCACTGCTCACTTTGGAGTAGTTTTATTGCCTCTAAAATGCCCAGCATGGGGCGGGGGGTGGGGGGGGGGGAGAAGGGGAGAGGGCTGTTAGCACTCATGACTGGATAACTCCACTCGATGGGACTGAACAACAGAACTGTATATGAATGGATATATTGGCGTGTGTAGCTACGTGAATAAAACTACTGCCTGGGGTACGGACAAGAGGGAAGTGAGCGAAGGAACACGTCGGACAGTGTACATTATGAAAAAGTCATAACTATTTGTAAATTATTAAGGGTTCATGGGGGAGGGGGAGGGAGGAGAAATATGGGGAGCTGGTACTGGGGGCCTGAGTGGAGGGAGGATGTTTTGAGAGTGAGGATGGCAACAAGTGTGCGAATGTGGCCTGCAGACAAATGACGTGTGTATTGATTGTGATGGGCTTTATATGAGCCCCCAATAAAATGATTTATTAAAAAAAAAAAAAAAAAAAAGGAGGGGGAAAGAGGAGCTTATACCAAGGGCTCAAGTAGGAAATATTTGGAAACGAAGATGGCAATATGTGCACAAATATGCTTGATACAAATGATGTATGGAATGTTATAAGAGCTGTAAGCGCTCCCAATAAAATCATTGGGAGGGGAAAAAAACACTATTGCCATATACACTCCAGGATAAGCCAAACCAAATAACAGCCAAGGCACCTAATTTGACCACAAAAACGGCATTAAACATGTGCTGGAAAACTCGACTTATACACAAGTATATACGACATATAAAGAGTCCGATCCCAGGGGCCTCTCATAGTGTCCCATGCCAAAGCAAAGTGCAACCTCGAACCATTGCCTGGCTCTACCCCGTGGCCTTCAGGCACTGAAGTGGGTTACACCGTGGGGGAAAAAAACGAACTAGAATGGCCAGCGGGTGTGTGCTCCTCTTCCCTTTTAACTTGTTGGATAGCATAGCATCTTACTGGCCTCGAGGTGGTGCTGACCCACAGAGACCCTCTGGGACAGGGTAGAATGGTCCGTCCGTCCCCCACCGCCCGTCACTGTCCTGAGACTGTCACTCTTCACCAGACTCGCCAGCCTCCCCTTCCTCCCAGGGAGCGTCGGGCAGTTTCACACTGCCAACCTGGCGGTTAGCAGCCCCACTCCTCGTAGCACACGGCACCACCAGGGTCCCTGCCAGTCCCCACAGTTAAAGACCAATTAGCAGCTTCCCACCTGATTCCTACCCTTACGGCCAGTAAAGTACTGAGTATCCATGAGCTGCACGCTCTGGCTTCTGTAGGTCAGAGTCCTAGGCGTCGGGCTGCTAAATCATAAGGAGCCCATATTTTGTTTTCATCGCTGTGGCTTCGTTCCCATCCCAAAGTGGGAGTTCTGACGGCACAGACAGAGACGTGGTAGGAGAGCTGCATGCTGCTCCCAGGAGGCTCTGGCAGCCTGAGGAAGGGCCCTGGCCCTCTGCTTGCCAAATCCTGCCACCCACCGTCCAAGCAGCAGGTCCCCCGGTCCGTGCTCAGGCTAGACTGGATTTCTGTAGATGATTCTAGGTGAGTAAGAGCGAGGGAGGACTCTACATTTAGTGTTTGGAAACCACTAAATTCCCTCTTAGATGAGGGGCCTTCGAAAAGTTGGTGGGAGATGATGGCAACAGATATATAAATATGGTCTGCATACAATCAATGTCTGTACTGATCATGATAAGAGTTGTATGATCCCCCCAATAAGAGGATTAAAAAAAAAAAAGTCTGGTGAGACAATACCATTATCCTTGCATCCCATATTTCCACCAACTTTTACGTTTATTTCATCTGTATTCCTTAACAGTCCCACCCCCACCCCTATTACACCCAGTGCTGTGAGCCCAATCCCACCTCCAAGTGGCCTGAAAGGACAGCGGAGAACTGCCCCCATGGCCGTTCCAAGGCTGTAACTCTTTCCGGAAGCCACATCTGCCTCTCACAGAGGACCTGGTGGGTTTGAACCGCTGACCTCTGGGTTAGTAGCACAGTGTCTAACCACTACGCTAATCAGGCTCTTTGCATCCCCTAACAACAGAGAGAATGGTTTGATGTTATATAAAATTTTTCAGTCGTTTCCCATCAAGACCCCATTTCCTCCAATGTGTCTACAGAGAGCTTCTGTCAGACAAAAAATGGAGGCGAGTGCTGGGTGCTTGGCTGCTTGCTGTGCAGCATCCACTTAAGCAAAGCTTCCAACCTGCCAGTCTTCTGCAGGAGGGAGACATGCTGGTCAGCTTCTGTGAAGGCGTTACGGACTTGGAGACCCTGGGCTCTGCGCTGCCCTTCAGGGCCCGCTGTGAGTGACCACTGACTGCACAGCACCAGGTGGGGCTGGAACTGCTGACTGATGCTCTGCAGTGTTTACTGAGGGCTTGATACAGCGGCTCTCACCCTTCCTCGGACCAAGACCCCTCCATACCGTTCCTCCTGTGTGGTGACCCCTGTGGCAGTCACGTAATCTGGAGTCAATCTGAGGATGAAGCATGTCAGGGTGGAGTCTACCCTGTCAATCTGGAGATAGCCAATGAGATCCCTGTGTGGGCATGGCCTTCTGTTTTGAAAATTCTGGGAAATCTGGTATTTCCTTTTTGGGGAGCAGGAGACACTATCTCTCGGCTCATTCCCTGGGAGACATTGCAACTGACCAGTCACATGGCAGTCCGTTGATAGACCCTGAGCCCTGGAAACTGAAGCAGCCACAGGGAGATTCCTGCCAGCCCTGAAATGCTTCTACTGCCTCTGAATACATAAGACTCTGCACCCACTGGCCTGTAATTGTCATTGCATGTGCTTTGTGAATCTGAAGAGGACTTAAAGATTGGTAGCGGATATATGGGCTAATATCAGACATATGACCTGGGACTGGACTAAGCTGGGATGTTTTCTCAATGTTCCATTGCTCTTGTATATCAATCTCTTTCTTATACACATATGCATGTTTATGAATTTGTTTCTCTAGTCTACCCAGACTAACATCCCCCAACCATAAAATTATTTTCATTGCTACTTCACAAACTTTGCGATGGTTATGAATCGTGCGACCCCTGTGGAAGGTTCATTCGATGCCCCCCCCCCCCAACCACCACCACCAAAGGGGTCTTGAGAACTGCTGACTTCACGCTTTGCATGGGGCCCTGCGGTTACATGCTCTGCAGCTCACAGAAATGGTCCCCAGTTCAAATCCTCGAGAGACCACCGAGGCCATCAGTTTCCACAAAGATAACTACCTTGAAGCCTCAGAGGGCATGTCTACTCTGTCCTACAGAAGGGCAAGGGGTTTGGGATTTTTCCGTTTTAACACTGGACCAGGATAATCACCTCATTTCATCTTCCGAACAACCCCCTTTTACAGATGAGAGACTGAGGCAGAGAGAAGAGACTGATTGCATGACGTCCCATCCGGGGTGCTGCTGCTAAGAGGGGACTCCTGGGTAGGCCCAGGCGTGTGATTCCAGAGGACATGCCTGGCATGTACTCAGCCTGGCAATGTATCACCTTCTTGGGGGGATGGGGGGGCCGAGTCTGGAGCCCTGGTGGTGGAGTGGCTACCCATTGGACTGCGATCGGAAAGGTCTGCAGTACAAAACCACTAGTCGCTCCGAGGGAGAAAGACGGGGCTTTCCAGGCACGCCTGGGCACAGATGACTGTCTTGAAAATGCAGTTCTGCCCTGTCCTGTAGGGCCACTCTGAGTGGGCATCCCCACTCCAGCAGTGAGTGAAGAGGGGTCTGCACATACACAACGGAAATGCTAGATCAGAAGCTAGTGCAGCACTTCTCAACCTGTGGGTCGTGACCTCTTTGGGGGTCGAACGACCCTTTTACTGGAGACGCCCGGTTCCTAACCATCCCCAAATGACCATGATGAAGTAGCAACGAAAATGATGTGATGGTGGTGGGGGGGAGTCACCCCCACAGGAGGAACTGTGTTGTGTGAAAGGGTTGCGGCTTGAGGACGGTTGAGAACCACTGTGCTAAGGGGTCTGGATCTGTTGATCTCTGCGAGCCGCCAGGAGTTGATAAGCTCAGGCCATCAGCTTTCTGCCCAGCCCGGGGGACCAAGGGAACACTGTCACTTTGCAAAAGGGCCTGCACTCCTCATCCCAAGGGCCCCCCAACACGAAGAGCCATCGCTGGCTTTTAGAGCTCCTCACAGGGACAGGGCTCTTGCCTCACTCACACCAACCCCTCCTGGAGGAGGAGCAAGGAAGGACCCAGCTGGGCAGAAGAAACTAAAGGGGGCGAAAGCCACCCACTGTCCTCACCCCTGCACCGGGAAGGGCCCCATTCAGCACTGGAGGACTGCGCGGCATGTCTGCAGGTGCGGAGAGCGCTGGGCCCTGGACTGTCAATGGCCTCGTACGCGTGTTAATGTAGGACCTTGAAAAAGGGAGACCCGAGACTAGATGGCACTTAAATTTCGGTGCTGGCCATGAATATCGAAAAGGTCGAAATAACAAACTGCTCTGTCTGGAAGAAGCCCAGCCAGGGCGCTCCTGAGAGGCCAGGATGGCCAGCTTCCATCTCACATCCTTTGGACACGTGGCCAGGAGAGAGCCGTGGCCAGAGGAGGACGGGGCCATGCTTGGGGAAGTCGAGGGGCAGTGAGAAAGAGGCAGACCTTCGCCGAGGTGGACTGACAGGGACTGCCACAAGAAGGCCCAGCGCCCATCCAGCTGCATGGCGGGCCAGGGTCGATTGGGTGTCCTTCTGTCGTTCATGAATCAGAATGGACTCCAGGACCCCTAGCGAGAAGCAGGAAGGTTAGCCTGGAGAAGTAGGTGAGAGGGTATGGAAAGGGAAAGGGCAAAGAGGAAGAGAGAAAAGGGAAATGAGGAAGGAACAGGAAAACAGATCCCCTCAAAAGCACAAGTGGCCTGGGTTGGAACCCCCAAACCAGCCCCCCGGCTTCATTCCATCTACAGAGAGATGAAGAAAAGCAGAAGAGGGGGCCCTGGCCCCTCGCAGGGACATGGCGTCATCAAAAGAAAAGGAACCTTTCTTCTTGGAATGAAACCTGCAGCCCGTTCTCATTGGCATACTTCTCCACACCCCGCCTGAAGCGCGCCCAGGGCGGACACGCAGCAAGGGTCCTGCTCTCCCTCCGCCCAGAGGTCGCCACCCGGCAGGCTTCCGACAGGCAGCTCTGGCACCAGGAAGGCCCAAGGAGAGCGAAAAAGGGCATCAGTGTGTCAGGAGGTCAGGGACACAGAGGCCAAGTTTCCCTTGCTGAGGGTGGCCCTGGGGTTCTGCAGATGACTGACGGGCTGAGGAGCCAGAAGCACCAGGACCGAGTACAACCCATCTTGAGGAACACCAGTTCCTGGAGACCAGAACATTGACTGCAGCCTGGATGATGATCGCAAAAGATTGGAAACCCCCTAGATGCCCACTAAGGGGACTAATTTTGTCTGTGCTTTCTTTCTTTTTCTTTTTTTTTTTTGGGGGGGGGGGCATCACTGCTCTCCGGTGGTGGGAGTAGGAGGTCCCAGTGGGCCGCAGTCCTGTGCATAACCACTACGCCACCGGGGCTCAGCCCCGTGTGTGCTTTCTTAAGGCACAGCCAAATAGTGAAAGTGCTATGTAATGAAAGAGAGAGAGAGAGATAGAACCCACTATGTATCCAGAAACTCAACTCAATGCCAAATGCTTCTGCCCACAGTGGCCTTTAGGTCAGAGTAGAACCCCCTCTGGGTCTCTGAGTCTGTCTGTCCATCTGTCCATCTTCACTCCCGCAAAGTGGCCTGGTGAGTAGTCACTGCAGACCTGGCCACCACAGGCCCACTGCCTAACCCAGTGTGCTACAAGGGCCCCAATCTTCTGGAAGACATTGTTAAAAGAAATAACAATAATAAAGGGGTAGGGTTATAGTAAATAATAAAAGGATAGCCCATTATGGAAGGTTCCGAAATGACCTTTTAGCAAAATGACAGTGGTACAAACAAACAAGTAAAGATCCTGTCTGTGATTATGGCATGCCAGGAAAAAACCATGGACTGCTAACCCTAAGGTCGGCAGTTTGAAACCCCCAGTGGCTCTGAAGAAGAAGGACGTGGCTTTGCTCCCGCCGAGAGTGACCGTCTCAAAAACCCACAGAGGTCAGCGCGGCCCTGGCCTGCAGGCTCGCTATGAGTCGGCCTGGGCTCCACCGCGGTGGGTTTTATGAGACTGAAGGCCGAGGAGGGGGGAAGAGATGGGGGCTGCAAACGGGACCCCTGGAAAGAGAGGCTCCAGAGCACAATGAAAAATGAAGGCTGACCCATGGCGAAAAATATCACTTGAGAGCCCATGTAGGCAAGGTCCGGCTGCATCGATGTCCGGGGTCCCAGAAGGCTAGAGAATTCAGAAACACTAATCAGAGAACAGGAATGAGAGATGCAACCAAAGGCCAGGAGCAAACAGCTTCCTGAAAACAACGCGCACATCCCGCGTCTCTTGTGTACAAAGAGATCCTGCCACCAGCCATGTCACAGGACAGCAAGGGGCTTCACCAAGTTCGTGAGAAATCCCCTTATCTTTCCGTTGCGTTTTCCCCCGGTTTCTGAAATGTGTGTTCAAACACATCATACTTATATGCTGAGAGTCATAATAAACACCTGTTGCTGGTCTTATGCAGATACTGGACTGCCTGGCCTATGGTTATTTCGACCTGAACTTTCCTTACTTACAAATGAAAAGTACCGTCAAACGGCGTATGTTTCAACTCACAGGCAGCAACATCCCACCTCGTGTTACTGCGTGTCACTGGAGCAGGAGGGTGTCCTCTCTGAAACACATCCTGGCTCCCAGATGCAGCAGAAACAGTACAACTGGCAATGACGGCCGAGGCCGAGAAGTTACAGATCTGGAGGGGAAGCGTGGGCTTGGAGATAACAGGAAGGTGGGGAGTCAGCCCCTGCTACTTTCTTGCAAGGTCCACGTCCCATAATGTCCCACCTGGCAGATGTTAAATGACACGTGACTGTGTTTAAAAGAGTGGACAAGAAGGTCCAGCACCATCCTCACGACTGCAGGCCTGCTGGAATCCATCATGGCGGCCACTCTGCCAATGTACTCACGGAGGATCCTCCTACCCCTCACTGATACCCCACTACCACCACCATCACCTCACCAAACAGGAAGTCCTCCTCCAGCGATGGATCTCTGTGGAGGACCGTGTCCAACACAAGTGAGTCAGACAATGTCCTGTTGTGAGTGGTGCACATTCGGAAGTAGATCACCAGGCCTTTCTTCCTGGTCTTAGTCTAGCCACGCTGCCAACACCTTTCCGCCATAGGTGGTCCTGCTGGCACTGGAAAAACTAGGAGCGGAGCATCCAGCAACACGCAAGCCACCACCGTACAACAAACCGACAGGTGGGTAGTGGTCTTTAAAGTGCCCATGTTTTATACATGCTTTTAGATGCGTGGTATGTCACGATTTCAAAAGTCTAAAGGTGGGAACTTTGTGTTTGCATCAATGGGCGCAGACACACAGAAAATGTCTAGAAACTGTTCGAAGCAAGTGGTTCTGGGAAAGGGAAGTGGGCACGCGTGGGATGGGGGACGAGAGCTTGACCAGTTTACTGTCTAACCATCTACACCTTTTCAGTGTCTTTTACCACATGCATGAATTGCTCATCTAAAAAGAAAAGTCACCAGCAAGTCCCCAGGGTATTTTGACATCGTAGTTCAGGAAAGTACCCGGGGGGCCATTTCCCCCTTTTACAGTTGAAGGTGCTGCCACCCAGAGAGGTTCCATGTTTTGTCCAAGGTCACGCAGCAAGTGAGCCGTGGACCCAAGAAAAAAAACAAGTCCCCAGTGTGTAGGCCCGAGTTCTCTACTGCCTGCTCTCTCCTCGCTCAGCCAGAGACCCTCAGCCTACTCAAACCCCGGGACCACCTGGGTCATGCCTCCTGCAGACCTTTCCCCCAAGGGAGGGCCCACAGCTCAGCATAGGAGGCAGAGGCCACCCTCAGCCCGGGTAGCCTGGACTTCCATCTCTCATCCTGACACTTGGACACAGCCGGCCTTCCTGCACTCTCAACAAGCATCTTGGGTGGAGGGGGGTGGGAGGGCACTCACATTCTAGTCACTTGGCAGTCATCACCACATCTTCAGGAGGGTGAGGAGAAAAACAGGGCAACCACCAGGCTTCAGACGGAGCAGCTCAGCAGCCTTGAATCCCAGGACTGCGCCAAGCCAGTGGTGGGCAGCAGGAGCCAAACCAGACTCCAGGTGCTAAATACCACTCTCTCCAGTGTGTTTACAGTGCAGAAAGTCCTGGGAGGGCTGTGTAGACCCATAAAAACCTCAGACCCAGGGGAGTTAAGAAAACCATCCGGTGTTCTGCCACCATCACCACCACCACCACCTCCAGCAGTTAAAGCCTACCACGCCCTCCTTTAGGGAAGGCCAGAAACAACTCATTCCAGATCTCAAGGTTTATTTGCTTACTTAATGAATGCTAATGAGCCTGAGTTCTCTCAGCAAACAGTGCCCCACTGAGAGCCAGGCACTTGGGGAGAGCGGAGGGTAATTAGAGCAGCTCACATTTGGGCTTGGGGGATTCTTAGAATATACAGGAGTTCCTTGACCCCGTGCAAAGAGCTCTCTGTCTAGAAATTTCCACCTAAGGACCCTTTGACAAGGGCAGGACGGAGAGAAAGAGACATTTCCGTATCCGTTCACATGTCCGTTTATGAAAACACCACGCAACAGACATGACACTGAGCACGGCGGAGGTCTGGTGTCTGATTTGTAGGTAAAAATACGCAAGTTGGGACCAGGATCAAAATTGCTTTCCTGGTAGGTCAGGGCAGGAGGCCAGCAATCCGGTTGGAAAACACCCTGCCACTGCAGCCAAGGAAGGGCAAGACAGAGAGGTGCCAAATGTGCTTGCATCGGACACAGGGAACCAGGGCAAGGAAGTCTCCAGAAGCTGCTGCCCAGGGCCTGGCACACTCCCTGCTGGGCAAAGACAGGACAGCAAAGGGAAGAGAAAGAGAAAGTGCCACTTCGCCTCCCCCACGGTTCCCTGACTGATTGCAGGCCACCAGACGTGGGTGACCTTCGAGAGTGAGGAGGGTAGCAGTGAGGCCAGGGCTTGAACAGGGTGGCCAAGGGTGGCGGCTCCCGCAGAAGCAGACATCTGCTCTGGGCACAGAGGAGGCCACTCAGATTGAGACCCACAAATCCTTGGATGACAGGAATTAGAGGTAGCTGTGGTCCAGACCAATCTCCAGAAGAAGCAGCCGTCAGTGGGAGTAGGGGACAGATGTGAGGGAGGCAGAGGTGGAGAGGCATGCAGATTCCGTGGGTCACCCCCCCCAACATCTGTGGCCTCCCCTGTGGAAGAACACCCCCCAAATCCAAGCCACTTGCTCTGAATGGGGGAGGAGAGCAAGGAGGGCCACCCTGCTTTCTGGAAGCCAGTCTCCCTTCTTCCTCGTGAGGACCAGAAAAGCTACAGAGTTTGGGGGCGGGGGTCCCACTGTCTTTTCACAAGGCTCAAACCACAGATCTGTGGCTAGGTGGACTCAGGTGGAGATGTGCGTGCCCGTGGCTTGGGCCGGTGGAGTACCATTCGGACCTCCCAGAGCGGTCCCCAGAGGAAGCACTGGTACTCCAGTCTCCACTTGTGAGGGGAATTACCTGTGGAGAAGAAGCTCCCCTCATCTAAAGACAATTCCTGGACAGGGCCCAGCCCTAAGCTGTCAGCAGCCAACAAGCCCACAGCTGGAGAGTGGGGGGGGGCAGGGAGCTCACCACCTGTCCCAAGGATCTCAGCGGTCCCCCAAGGGTTTCCTCAGAAAGTCAGTCTGATCTTCTCAGAATAAATTGGCCCAGAGATTCACAGAGGGGTGGGGATGGTGGTGAGCAGACATATGTCTGGTACCCTTGTGCCACTTGAAACAGGGCTGGTAGCATCAAACATTCCTTTTTCCTGGTTTGGGTTGTTTTGGGTTTGTTTGTTTTTTTAGGTGGGGGGGGGCATCATTGCCTCAGGTGGTCGTGGGCGCTACCCAGTGCCACTCCTGAGAGCCGCCGCTGGATTTGAACCGCCAAGCCCACGGGCTGCAGTCCCATACTCAACCACTTACGCCACCGGGGCTCAGCCCGGTTGTTTTTTTGTTTTTTTGTTTTTAAAGAAAAATAAAAAGCCTTTTTTTTTTCTAATTCAATCTAATCATTTTATTGGGGCCTCATACATCGCTTTTCACAATATATAAATACACATATTGTGCCAAGCACCTTCACGTGCCTGCTGCCATTATCATTCTTCAAATATCTGCCTTTCTACTCATATCAGCTTCTCATCCCCTCCCCTCTATCCTTGCTTCCCCCACCCTCTCCAACCCTCAATATTTTATAAATTTTTGTTGCTGTTATCTTACACTGCCCGGGTCTCCCCTCGCCCACTCCTCCAATGTCTGTCCTCCCAATAGGAGGTTATGTGTAGATCCTTGTAGTTGGCGCCCCCTCTCTACCCCACCTTCCTCCACTCATGCAGTAGCTCCACTCTTACTACTGGCCTCAAGGGGTTCATCTGTCCTGGGTTCCCCACATTTCCTATCCCATCTCTACCAGTGTACCTCCTCCAGCCCAGCTGGATCTGGAAGGTAGGAGAACATACGATTCCACTTCAAATGAACCCACCAGTGAGTTTCTCTTTGAATTCTCCACTCTCTCCCTCCCCTTCTCACGCTCCTGGCACGCACACTTGAGAAGAAAGAAAAGGACTCTGCCTCGTGATGTGTAGACGCAAACCACACCACGTGAGCAGACGGTCACACAAAGTAGAGGACAAGGGCAGGATAACAACAAAGGGTTTCCAAATGTTCCCAGGGGCATAAAAATAAAACGTGAGAACTGATTGCTGTTATTTTTAGAGCCTGTGAAAATGCGTGTTTACTGGATATTTACTGGAGAAATATAAGGAGAGAAACAAAAACAAAAAGAGGAGAAGCCACCGTGGACATCCGTATGCATAGCCTTCCTGTTCTCCCTCCATTTATCCGTCCTTCATAACCACTTAGGATCATACTGACTGGTAACCTGGGGAGAGTTCTTTACAGCGAGCTTTTGGTATTGGGTGACCTCTGGCTACCCATGAAAGCTCCCATTTGGCGTGAGTCATATCCCAGGGTGGTATGTCTAGGCTTAGTTCTAGAGATCCTATCCAGTTCATCATGGGTATCAATTATGTTGTTACAATTATGTTACAGTATCCTTGTAGCCAAGTTCCTTTTTTTGAATCCTTGGGTTGTTTGGGAAAACTGAGTTTGGATCATAAGGAATTCGACAGGCATCTGGCAGGAGGCAACCTGAATGGACTCCAAAGCGCAATATTGCCAGACAGCCTCCGGCAGTAAAAGCTGCAGTTCTGGTGACAGTGGGAGCTGCAAGCGAACTCACAGAAAAAAGCATGCTGCAGGGGGCCAGGAGTTCAGACAGGAGGACAGCCAGCGGCTGGTCCGTGATTAACTAAGGGAGTGCTGGGTTGCATGGGGCTGTGAACCACAAGGTCATCAGTTTGAAACCACTAGCTGCTCCAGAGGAGAAAAATGAGACTTTCTACTCCTATAAATCTTTACTGTTTCAGAAACCCACAGAGGAGTTCCACTCTGCCCTACGTCCGTCGGAGTTGACTCGATGGCAGTGAATGGGTCCCTATGAGGCATCTATCATACCAAGAGCAGCATGTTCTTACTAAAATAAAGTGTGCACATCTTATAAACAATGGCCTATGGGTTGGCTCGTGGGGGAAAGAAGTGCGGGGCTGAAAGGGGTCTTGGTGGACTTGAGCCAGCCCCATGCCCCTCAGCTTTGCAAAAGACGACACTGGGACCCGAGGAAACAGAATCACCACTCTCTCGTTCTTGGCAGACCCAGGTCTCCAGGCCCCAGCAGCATGTGAAACAGGAAACTCATGCTCATTCTGTTAAAAAGCCCCCCAAAATAAAATTCCTGGCTGAAGGAAACCCAAATTATATTTTAAACACAGCCAAGCACCTGGTTGGTCAGGGACTTTGGTCAGGGATTCTTGTCCATCGTTGGTGGGACACTTGACTGGGGGTTGGGGGGGGGGGGGAGTCAGGAGCTGTAAATAACACTAAAGTCAACAACAACAATCATGAGAGTCAAGGGTAACTTGTGTTCTAGTCCTGTAATTGACACCAGGGTCTTGGCAGATAAAAAAAAAAAGAGGAGGAGAGGAAAGGTGAGGAGGAAAAGTAAAATAAAACGGGAGGCCTGACAAGTGTGAGTGACAGTGACTCCAATTTTCCAAAATTGGGGAACCACTCAAGGGGTCCTGCTGGACATGGACTGTCCAGCTGCAATGGGCAAAGGCGGTTCTCTTCACAACTTCCTGCGCTCATTTCTCTCATTCACAAAACTGCTATTCAAGAGACCGCCTGTTTGGGTGCCACAGAGACGTCATAAGTCCCACCCTCCTGGAGCTTCCGTCCTCTGAGGGGCAGGATCCTGCAAGGTCAGCTGGGCAGACCATACAGCATGCATGGGGACAAGGGCGGTGGGGAGAGGTCAGAGGCGGGCAGGTGGACAGGGACCTCTGAGCCACTGAGGTGGCTTGAGGAATGGCAGGGTAATGTGGGCCCTGTAGGCACGGGGGTTGGGGGAGCAAGGCATTCCCTGTGGGAGCGTGCCTGGTGTGTCCAGGGAGCGAAAAAGAGACCAAATGAAGGGGTACAGGAGCAAAGGGAGGGGGCACGTCACGGCTTCAACTGTGGCCGCAGCCCTGTGTGGAGGGGGCTTTTGGGTGACACTGACTGAACAGACTCACGCTGGTGAGGGGCCACTTCTTTAAAAAAAAAAAACCTGTTTTATTGACACATAATTCACAAACTATTCAATTCAGTCATTCCACCATGTTAAGAAGAGTTGTACAGCCATCACCGCAAGCCATGTAGCCATTTGCTTCGCTTGGGTACTCCCATCTTAACCCGCATGTCATCCAGAATTCCTGTCTGGGTGCAGACAGGACCCAGACACACGGCAAGGAATGCGAAGAGGCTCCTGTGCCCTGAGTTCCTCTCTAAATCTTGACACAGCCGCCCCACAGCCTGCAGGGCCAGAGGGTGTCCCCCCACTGTCAGCAGTGACCCCCCATTGTCAGTCCAGACTGTATGACGAGGCTCCGCCTCCACAGGTCAGTCTCTCAGCCCAAAGCGATGTAGGGGTATCACGACACCTGGGCTTGCAGCGACCTTGGGGAGCATCCCCGCTTCTACTCAGAACGCCCCCCACCCCTACAACCGGACCCTGGTAAGAGGAATCCTCTGGCAGAGCTCTGGGGCAAGGCACCTTTAAAGAGAAGCCAGGGTGACGACCTGAGTGGCCGTCACTCAGATCCCCGTGCACTTGAAGGGGAAGGAGTAGGTGTTTGAGCGTGGACCGTTCCCAGGAGGGGACACCTCTGAACATTCCTCCCTGCCCCGCTCCCTCAGAACCAAGGCGGGGCGAGCAGCGGGCGGGGCGAGCAGAGAGAGATGAGGCCAGAGCTGCAGCTAGGAGGGAGCGTGCCCCACTCATTCTCTCTCCTCACTGGGGGTGCCCACAAAAAGCCAGGCTCTGGAAGGCCACACCGGCTAAGTGCACCCTTTACTCAGGGAAAGAAAAGAACATGAGCTAGCTGCCCATGACACCCACAGGCTTTACCCCATGGCCTCTTTTCATCACCCAGTAATGACTGCAGTGACAATGGCTCTCAACTCCCGGGCAAGGCAGCACACGCTGGGGCTCGGGCTTGAGTCCGTGCAAGAGGTCAGGTCTCCAGACGCATCCGATCTTCCCAGAGAGATCGTGCTTCCGCCACCAGTGCGCACACCACCGCTGTGGCCTGGAGGAGGGGAGGAGAGCCCCCAGCTGTGGAGGAAGTGCAGTGCATGCACCCTGGCTTATGATGATGCTAACTGGGGGGGTACAGATCCTCCTTAATAAACCCCACAGAATCCCCTAGCCGCCTGAGCTCAAGGAAGGCGATTAGCCCCATTTTTTAGATGAGGAAATTAGAAACCAGAAAAGAAAATAACTTGCCAAGGTCAGTAAAGTGGCACAGCCGTGATTCAGACCCAGGCTGCCTGACGCCAAGGCCACGCTCTACCCCACGATGGGACATCGCATGGATCCCTGAGATGGCTCAGCACTTCCGATGTGCCAAGCACCAAACAGGGCCCTGAAAGCCCAGAATGGAGAGGTCACCGCCGGGTCTCTGTTCCGAAAGAGGGGAAGTGCCGTCCCTAGATGCTTAACCTTCAGCATTGGTTTGGGCGAAGGCAGGGGCTGCCCAAAGTGAAGCCAGGGCATTCTGGGAGTGAGAGGGGAGAGGTCAGCCCACTCATGCAGGTTTCTCTGCAGCCAGGCTTTACTTCCGCGGCGCAGCCCATGCAGCAGAGTCTGCTGTGACACAGAACCCACAGAAGTGTGGGTCTCTGGACCAGCCATCAGCGGGAAGTGAATCCCGCTTTCCGGGCCCCAGTGCCCTTGTCTGCACAGTGGAGGTGATGACAGCTTCAGGCCCTGGGGCAGCGGGGAGGCAAGTCTGGAAAGTGGAAGCGGTTGCGGGGATTCCAACTCCGTCACCCGTGTGTTCGAGTGGAACGCCTCGTGGAGTCTCCGTGGCTGTGGTCTTTACCGAAACAGGTTGCTGGCGCTAGTCAGGCTCAAGCCACTTGCCTTCAGGTTCGTGGTGGAGCACACTCTGGGAGCTCTGAAGGGGTCCTGTATTCTCAGTGCTCCCAGAGCCTGGAGCAGAGTGGCTACGGCTGACTACTGTCCTCAGTGCTCTCGCTGCCACTGTCCAAACACGCCGGAGGTCTCTCAGCAAGCCCAGAAAGCGGTTCTCCAACGGTCAGACACAGGCCTCTGAGCCAACTGCCAACGCGAGGGGCATCGTCACGGGACTGTTTACCCCGTGAGTGTTTGGCACCAAGGAGACCGTGCTGACGGCGGTTCTGCTTTCTGGGCTATCCCTCATGCCAAGGGCGGAGCACTCAGGAGGCTGGGTGCTCCCTCAGAAGGCCCCATTGAGACTCACCCACGGAGCACCCCAGTGTTGCTCCCTCCAGTTCTGGCAGTCAGAGGTGAGGCAGGGGCCCTCTCGGGCTCAGCAGGGCTCTGTTCCCACTGGAACTGTTGGCTAGAAAAGGCTAATTTCCCTCAAGGATAGTAGCTGCTCCAGAAACTTCCCCTACTTCTCAACCAGATGGGGGTTGGCTCAACAAGGACCTGAACACCCCAGAGGGGCACCTGTGCCCCGATCTCTCACTTATGGCAGTGAGGGTGAGGTGTGCATGGCCCCACCCAGGGCTGCCAGCCTCACACCTGCAGCCCTGGGGAGGGACAGCCATCGGGTGGCTCACGTCTCAGTCCTGCCCACCCACTGTCCTCGGGGACCACCAGCTCAGAGCAGGGAGTGCAGTGGGCACGCAAACATTCCTTGGTTTAGTGAACGAAAGAATGGAGATAATGTGACAATAATAAAGACCTTTGTCCCAAAGGAAAGCATATCCCCAGCACAATGAGTGGCTCTTTTCGTTTTCCCCATCCGAAAGCAGATTTTATGTATCTCGACTAGCTACGCCTACCTATCGTCTCCCGTGGATGTTAGCGCCGTTTTCCAGATGTCGCGTAAATGTGACGGTCTGAATGTGGCTGCAGCGTTACCTAGCCTTCCTAACTCAAGGCTGGGTGCGTCTGCCCCAACCGACGGTGGGGCAATATGCGGCCCCATGGTACCGCCTAACTATTCCCTCACAGCGGGGCATTTCGATGGGTGTCTTCCCTGGTTTGTAGATAATACAATTACTCCCGTGAATATCACTCTTCTTTGCCGATTAGGAGGAAGGCAAGGCTTCCTAGTCCCAGAAAGAGTCACAGTCTTGGAAACAAACCCAAGAAGCAGTCCATCCCTGTCCAATAGGGTCGTTATTTGTCATATGGACTTGGCGGCTGTGAGCACGCAGTTGTTCTGTTTCGTGTCTACTAAACACCTGCCTTAAGATCAACCTGCTGAGGAGGGCGGGAAGGGAGTAGGGATCTCATGGATCATGGTGGGGACTAGAGGCCCACTGGTGAGATGAGTTTCAAAGTCCGTGGGCCAGGGTTCAGTCAGAAGCAGGACTCTCTGAGGGCCCTTGTGTGAGCGCCAGTCTCGTTCTTGGAGCTTCACGTGGGGCAGCCGGCAGCTAGCCAGTCCCGACTCAGGCACGTGCACACACAGGGAAGGGAAGGCTGCCTGGTCCTGTGGGCGCGATCTTGGCCGTCCACAGGGCGTAGGACGCTGGAATTTCAGCAGACACTGCGCCTTCTTTCCATTCTTGGCCCTGGACCTCTGAGGACGCCTGTTCAGAACCACAGCAGCACCAGGCCTCCGCTGACAGAGGGGCGGGAGCTGTTTCTGAGGGGTGCTGGGTGAGCATGGAAACTAGCACCCCCGCCTGGAAGCGCCCGTACACACACACACACACACACACACCCATACCAACCGCTCAGAGTCCCCTTTGTGAGGATGCTAGGAGTCCACTTGCCAACTCCCTCTGGGCTCCGACAGGCTGGAGGCAGGCTAGCTGATGGGGCGGGGTGGTCCCACCTCCATCTTCCCCCGCACGCCACCCTCCAGTCTTTCTTTAGGGCTGAGGCTTCTGGCTGCCGCACACGTAAGTCATCTCTCCCTCCCTCTCTCTCTGGGTCTTGTGGAGTCCACACTGGGAACCCACCTCTTCCTTAAATGCAGGTATCGCCCAGGGCTCCAACCTCACTGGCCTCCTTGGGGTTTCCCAGCAGCCCATGCTCACTCCCCTCCGCCTCTGGTCTGCCGTTCCTCAATTTCCCTGGCTCTCTCTCAAGCGCTCCCGAACACCCCTGGGCGGTCTTGAACCTCCAACCTTTGGGCTTCGCAGTCAAACACACGAACCATGTGCACCACCCGGACCTCTACCCAGCCCAACTAAAAGACTTGCTGAGTAAGCGCTGTACTCTCTGCCAGGCATTGTGGTCGGCAGGGCTCCTCTCGCCCGCCCCACAAGCAGCAATCTCCATTTGACGTTGGAGGAAACTGTTGCTCAGACCGGTTAAGCAACTTGCTCAGAGGTACACAGCTAGTGGGGAAGGGAACCGGGAGCCCGATAGTGCTAAGTAGGCTGCTTAACCCCCACGCCTTACAATCAGACACAGAAGCCCCCCCCCCCTTCCACGCCCCCGGCAGACCAGGAGTGGAGACTAAGCACCAAAAGGGGGAAGGAGGGACAAATGAACAAGACAGCTAGTGACCCAGGGGGGCCTGCGGCCGCTCCCCTTCCGCTGGGGAGTGTGGTGCCTCTTACTTCCACAAGTGTGGCTGGGGTTGGCGGCTACAGAGCCACAGGAGCTAGTTTGCTGCGACAAGTGGGATTGGGGCTTTGATAAGCCGGCTGCTAAGAAAGCAAATTCCGCCAGACCAGGAAACTACTACCACCAAACAGAGGCAGGGAGGAAGTTTAGTGTAAGCTGCTGGCTGTGAGGGGGGGTGGGAGTGGGGGGAGATGGTCATCTAAGACTGCCTAAGTCTTTTTTAGAGAAGAGACGAACGTGATCTCTGGCTGGGGGGCAGGGTGGCACCTGGGGGGGGAGGGTGGTACGTATGAGGGATCTTCATTTGCCCACATGGCTGTCAGCACACAGGTATTGCAAAGCGACAGCTTCTCTCCCGGTGGGGTTCTCTCCCTCTCTCACAGGCTCTCCGTACTTCCTGAAACTGTCCGCGTCGTCACAGAGGCCGTTGCAAGACTGGCCCTGCGCTGTGTCTCAAACACGCACCTCTCCTCTGAAACCGCTGAGCCAACCACATACAGGAAAGTTTCCTGTTCCCGTGAAAGATAAGTTTCCATTCGCTGCTGGAGTCTTCCTGGCGGCTGTCTTCTCTTCCAGGGTGAGTCAGGGCCACCCAGGGGGTTCTCCCCGAAGATTTGTCAGCCTCCTTTCCCCGAAGATGGGCCACCAGCATCACGAAGGGGACCGCCCCTGCCAGTCGTATTCACCAAGCCCCAGCATGAGGACTCGGAAGGGGGCCACCTCAAGCCCTCCGGCAGCCCGGGGCTCTGAGCACAGGCTGCAGCTCCCAGGAACCACCTCCCTCTGCCGCCACCACACTCGAATGCAAGCAGCAAGACTCCCAAGGGCTTTCAAGACTGCAGTCTTTCAGAAGCAGCTTGCCAGGCCTTTCTTCTGACGCACCAAGGAGTGGGTGCCAGCACCCACCTTTCTGTTAAGAGCGTACCTGTTTGCACCAGGGCACGTCTCCTGCTTCTCCCCCCATATCTCCCCTCCCCACCACAAGCATCCTTTTTCCTGCTGATGGTCATCTACTCATCCAGACTCCCAGATTCTGTTATTCCACCTGACTGCCAACTTCGGGGTAAACTTATTTGAGCAGTGCAGGAACGAAGGGAGATTTACATTCTTTTTTCCAAACTCTCCTCTGGGGCCACCCCCACCCCCCGGGCAGGACTCACTGGCCATCAGAGTAGCTGTCCAAGGGACATCATGAGAGGAACATAGGTATGACTATGGACCACCCTCAAGGAGGAGGACCAGTTATGGGGTGGCCTCGGGCAGTTCCTTTCCCCCCCATCTCATTTACTCATCTGCCAGGAAGGGTGATCAATATTGGAGCATCCTTGTTCTTGAAGAGTTGGCTAAAGGAATACCTAGTTTAAAAAAACAAAAACAAAAACAACTTGATCTATTGAAGCGGAACAAGTCTACCTTAGGCTAGCCATCACTGAGAGGGAGAGTGGGGCGCCCAAGGAGGCATATTCCGAGATTCTGGCTCTCCCCTTCCATCTGGCAAACAGCTCAGACATCTGGAACCCATGGAGGTGGCTGGCTGATCACAGTGGGTTCCCAGCTCCATGTCACCTGAGTCCTCTGTAGTTTATGAGTCACCCAGCCCCTTACAGACAAAAGGGCTTCACTTCTTAGCACTTCCCCGAGGACTCAGTGAGCTACTAGAACAAGTCAATCCAGCAGCGGCCACCTGGCAGCCCCACGTGGGCAGGAGTCAATGAGGTTCCCCAGGCACTCACTCAGTGGCTGTGATCTTGGAGAAGCAGACCACCAGGGTCTCTCTCCCCCAGCACCTGTGGGGAGACCAGAACCACCGGTCTTCCATCATGTGTGGCAGTCACGGACGTGTGTGTCAATTTCATGATTGGGAGTGTAGGGGTAGAACCTAGCCTGTCAATCTGGAGACAGCCAATGAGGCCTCTGTCGGGCATGGCTTTCTCCTGAGAATTCTGGGAAATCTCAAGGTATTTCCCAATTGGAGAAGAGAGACTTGACTCAGTCTCTTGGAGCTGGTCTACTACTGACAAGACAGGATGGTGGCATGCTGATTGATCCTGAGTCCTAGAACCTAGAGGAGCTGGAGGAGAAGCCACATGGGCTTGCCCTGATGGAACCAGACCTCTGGGACCAGAGATGCCACAAAGAGACCCCTACCAGCACTGGGATACTTCTACTGCTGCTGGACACTCAAGACTCTGCACCCACTGGCCTGTGACTGTCCTGGTGTCATTGCACGTGCTCCGTGAGTCAGAAGGAGACTTCATAGACTGGTATCGGACACATGGGCTAATATCGGACTTACGACCTTGGACTGGACTAGATTGGGATGCTTTCTCAATGTTCCATTTCTCTTGAATATAAACCTTTCCCTTATATCCACATGCGTGTCTATGAATTTGTTTCTCGAGTCTACCTGGATTAACACATCATGATTCACCAAGTGGGTCACCACTGATGCCACTCATGGATGACCGTTGCTGCTCGTTAAGTTCAACCCAATAGAATCCACGGGGATGGTTCCAACACGCAGCCAACATATGCTGGCCAAAGCAGAGCTGCCCGGCCCTGTGCCAGGCTCACAATGGTTCTGGTGGGTGAAACGGTTTGCTGGGGGGCTACGTTCTGGCTGCTCCCAAAGTCGAGTCCCCTGTAGGGTCTGCCCAGACCTCCCACTCCCCCTCTGTGCCCAGCCCTCAGGGAAGAAGCTGTGAAGAGCACCTCGTCTCCACGGCTATCTTCCCAACTCAGAGTTCAGATCAGGCCTCTAGACGGCGAGAGTGGGACAGGGCAGCCCAGTAAGGCAGAGGGCTCCTGCTCACTGAGCTTCTTCCCTCGCTGGGTGCCCAGAGACGTGCGCACACTATCAGCAGGCCCCTTGCAGAGCGGGTTCCCTGACTAGCACAGCCAGGTCGGACATCAGAGAGCTGAGTTTCATGCGGTGCCCGGCCCCCGCACACCTCCGGAAGCAGAGATGAGTCAGTGGGACCGACAGGCCTGCCCATATGCGCACCTCGCTGGCACCGTCTCTGGGCTTACTCATCGAGGACTCCCCGCCGAAGCAGGCTTCCTGGAGCCCCACACACCGGACTCACTCCAATGCCCCAGCCCAACAAGCCTGTGTGGATCCCGGCACCCCTTCCCGACTAGTTTTCCAGGGGATGTTAAGTCCATTCTGACTCGGGGTGACACCACCGGTGCAGAGCGGAGCTGAGCTCCATGGGGATTTGAAGGCTGGCACCGTTCAGAGCAGACCACCAGGCCTTTCTCCCAAGGCACCTCTGGGCAGAGTCAAATGAGTCATCTAGGCCGAGTCCTAAGTCCTACCTACCCCTCTGATCCTTCTGACCTTCTCTGCTGCCACCTTCCCCTTCTGCAGCATCTTTCAGGCACAGTGACTTCCTTCTGGGTCCTTGAACCCACCAAGCTCATTCCTGTCTCCGAGCTCCTCTGCCTGGAACACACTACAGCCAGAGTGTCCCAGAGCTGCTCCCTAGGTCTTCCCACCTTTTAAGACTTGGTCCCCGCATTGCCTTCCCTGGGTTGGGGGCCTCTTCTCACACCCACCCTGCCCCCACCCCCAGTGAAAGGAGCCTCCTTCCCAGGTAATATGGCAGGGGCCAGATTAAATCTAAGGCTACATATGGTGGCCATCAAGGGGGGAGGGGAGGCAGATGGCGATGTGTAGAAAGGGAAGGGGGCACTAAACCATCAAAGGGGAGCGTATTGTTTATATCTCCACAGGGAAAGAGGGACCAAACTTAAACCCGGAGACCCAGCATGTGAATGCAGCACGACAGCATGGAGTGGAGAACCAGTGGAGGGACCTGAGAACACAACCTCAACCCCAACTATAGGGGCAGCCACCTCTCT
>PVJH01016987.1:5142-49129 GCA_004026705.1 Nesogale talazaci
GTTCCAAATTCCTTCCCTCGTCTGCTACTGCTCTCCAGATCCTCCCATGGGGTCTCACTCCCTTTTAACAGTGGTTCTCAACCTATAGGTCGAGACCCCTTTAGGGGGTCGAACAACCCTTTCACAGGGGTTGCCCAGTTCATAATAGTAGCAAAATGACAGTTATGAAGTAGCAATGAAAATAATTTTATGGTTGGGGACGGGGGGAGTGGAGTGCCGCAGCATAAGGAACTATATGAAAGGGCGGTGGCTGGGCTGAGCCCTGGTGGCGCAGTGGTTGAGTGAGGGACTGGCCCACAGGGTTGGTAGTTCAGTGGTAGCTCTCTAGGAGCAAGGCTGGGCCTCGTACTCCCACCAGGGCAGTGATGTCCACAAAAAAAAAAAAAGGGTGGTGGCGTGAGGAAGGCTGAGAACCACTGCAAAGCAGGATTGGTGAGTGCATGTAGCTTACCTACTGCCCTTCTGCCCTCGGTTGATGATCTACCTGTAGGGTTCTAGGTTGAAAATCACTCTCCGAAAAGTTGGGACACCTTACTAGTACTTCAGGGCATTCACCATTGCTAATAAGACGTCTGATTCCAATGTAGTTCTCGTGCTTCAGCAATTAGTTATCAGCAAACAGAATGTTATCAGACTTGCTTTCTCCCCTCGGTCTCTAGAAGCTTTTCAGATCCCTTTGTTGTGACTAAATTTTCTAATGTGTTCAATGGGATTGCTTTATTTTTATCCGATGGGATTTCTTTTTTTTTTTTTTTTAAGTTTTTGGGGGGCATCACTGCCCTCTGGTGGGAGTGAGAGGCCCAGCCTTGCTCCTGGAGAGCTGCCGCTGGATTAGAACCAGCAAGCCAGTGGGCGGCAGTCTCACACTCAACCACCAGGGTTCGGCCTCTATGTACACTTGTTTGTGGGCATCACTGCCTCTGGTGGTGGTGGGAGCTAGCCAGCCTTGCTCCTGAGAGCCGCCGCTGGATTTGAACCGCCAAGCCCGCGGGCCGCAGTCCCGCACTCAACCACTGACGCCACCGGGGCTCAGCCCCCGATGGGATTTCTTAATAGAATAATTCAGGTTTTTCTCTTGAAAAGTATATGTACTTATAGGACAATTGTCCCTTGACCTGTTTCTCCTCATTCTGGATTCTTTTTTTTTTTTTTTTAATATGGAACACTTCACGAATTTGCATATCATCCTTATGCAGGGGCCACGCTGATCTCTGTATCATTCCAATTTTAGTGTATGTTCTGCCAAAGTGAGCACCTGGATTCTTTTTATTAGGGGATTTACATATAGCAATTCATAAATCAGTTATACTAAGCAAACTTAGACATAGGTTGCCATCATCATTTTCAAAACATTACCTGTCTACTTGAGCCGTTATTATCAACTCCTCTTTTTTCCCTCCCTCCTCCCTTCCCACCCTCATGAGCCCTTGATAAATTACATATTGTGTGTGTGTGTGTGTGTGTATATATATATATATCTTACACCATCCACTGAATCCCTTCATCCACATATCAGTTATTTATCCCCCCTCATAAAGTGACCAGATTTTAACATTGGTAAAGTGGAGCACCATTGACTCGGGGGGGTGGGGATGGGGGGCGGGTAGAGAGGTATATTCCCTTCCTGTTTTTCCACTGTTCTCTAGTTTGTCATGCATTCTTTCCAAATATCGGGACTTTTTAAAAACACCACAAGACACGGGAAAAATTGTTTAAAATCGGGACTGCCCCACCAAAAGCGGGAAATCTGGTCACGTTACCCTAGAGTGTGTGTGGGTGTTATACACCCATCAGTTATTGCTTCCCTCTCCCCCCTTCCTCACTTATTCTGCACTTTTTCCAATCAAATGTTGGACCTCTTAGGTCAGTCCTTCCTTGATTTATCTCTGATTTCTGTGTTTGTGTTTTTGGGGGAGAGTCCATTCAACTTGTCTAATGATTTTTTAAAAAAATGATTATGGCGCTGATGCAGTCTATGGGCGTGTACTCTTGCTTTCTCTGTTTTCGCAGCCTGCAGTTCTCATGTTTAGGGTGCCTTTCCAGTCTCTTGAATGAGCCTCTCCCAGCATGCAAAGCATCTTCCCCTTCGGCCATGCACGTGGCAATAAGAACCCAACTACACAGGGGGTGGGTTTTGTCCACTAAGTGATTCCCCGTGAGGGTGATTGACGGGGAGCCAGCTGTTTCCCTGGAGACCTCAGAGTGCTGAACGCAGATAGCTTTTTTCTGTGGTTTGTAAGTTTCTCTAGCAGAGAATCCTATGATCTTAATTTTTTTTTTTCAGTCTGAGGTTTAGCTAGTGTAAGGTCTACCAGTAAGAGTTGAGTCAAGTCTTAATTTTTTTTTTGGGGGGGGGCGTTGCTTAATTGTAGTCAAGCTATGTGTGACAGGACCCTCGAGGGTGGCAAATTCATGTTAATGAAGAAACAATTCAGGAAAAAAAAATGAGAATAAGGATACAACTTGGGAGAACAGGATGTCACTAAATGGTGCGGGGAAAACTGCGGAACTGGCGTGCTTTGCGATGTGTATTCTTGACAACAACAAAATCAATGACATGTTAAAAACACACATGACAAAGCATCCGGCCTTTTTTTCACACACAGAGTGACATGACATGATGTTCATTATGTGTCACCCTGCCTGTCCCGCTCCAAACTGCCACCTTGAGCAGGAACTCCCTATCTCTTTAGGCGTGACACCCCCCTTCCCTGCCCTCTCCCCCCGTTCCTGGTAAGACCAACCGCTTACCATCGCCGCGGTAGAGCCACCTCTTTGTGAGAGATCGATTGCACCCCGCACCCGGTTTTCGGGGCCGTCCAGACTTGAACTGGACGCGAGGTGCCTCGCTCCCCCTGCCTGAGTGCAGTCTGTTGTCAGCACATTTTCTTCTTCCCACCCATCCATCCATCCTCCCGACGGACGGACGGACGGACGGACGTCCTCCACCTACTGACGTGGGTGGGCAGTGCTGCCGCGGCAGCGCACGGTGGGCACACTCCTGCGGCACCCTGCTTTGGGGGTGCAGACCTTCGGGAAGAATCAAGAGTCCTTACACAGACTCAGCGACCGACCCGAATGGCGGCCCCTGTCCCCGTCCAGTGCCCCTGGAGTTGCCGCGTCTCCCGGGGGATGTGCAGGATGAACCACACCTGCCTCCACGGCCGGCATCCCCAGCGAGTGGTCTGCCTGTGTCCATCCACTGCCTCCGCCCAGAAGGACGGGTGGAAGCCCCGGGTCCCACGATCCTGTGAAGGCTTTAATCCATTCTCGCTGTCTTCAGCGAAGCCCTAACCACTCTCCCCCCAAATGTTGGCAGCCATTTTTAAAAAGTGATCCGAAAGACAAACAGTTCAACAAAGATACATACATATATATATACACACACACATATGTACACACCTATAACATATATGTACATGTTACATATTTTATTAAACAATAGCAAATTCATGACAAGAAATGATCATGGAATATTTGGGTAAGCATTAAAATTCCAATTACTTAAAAAAATCATTTTATTGGGGACTCATACAATTCTTTCTTATCTTTTTATCTGTTTATTATTTTTTAAAAATAATTTTATTGGGAGGGCTGAGCCCCGGTGGTGTAGTGGTTGTGCGTGGGACTGCGGCCCATTGGCATGGAGGTTCTAATCCAGCAGTGGGGCTGGGCCTCCTACTCTCACCACCGGAGAGCAGTGATGCCCCCCAAAACAAACAAACAAAAAATAATAATAATTTTATTGGGAGGGCTGAGCCCCGGTGGTGTAGTGGTTGTGCGCGGGACTGCGGCCCACTGGGACGTAGGTTCGATTCCAGCCCTGGGGCTGGGCCTCCTACTCCCACCACCGGAGAGCAGTGATGCGCCCCCCAAAAATAATAATAATAATTTTATTGGGAACTCGTACAACTCTTATCACAATCCATATTTACATCCACTGTGTTGAGCACGTTTATACATCTGTTGCCCACATCATCTTTAAAACATTTGCTGTCTACTTGAGCCCTTGCTGTCAGCTCCTTATTTTGCCCCTCCCTCCCCGCTCCCCCCCCCCACGAACCCTTGATAATTTATAAATTATTATTTTGTCATATGTTACACTACCTGATGTCTCCCTTCACCCACTTTTCTGTTGTCCATTCCCCAGGGAGGAGGTTATATGTAGATCCTTGTAATCGGTTCCCCTTCCTACCCCACCTCCCCTCCACCCTCCCAGTATCACTACTCTCACCACTGGTCCTGAAGGGATCATCTGTCCTGGATTCCCTGTGTTTTCAGTTCCTATCTGTACCAGTGCACATCCTCTGGTCTAGCCAGATTTGTAAGGTAGAATTGAGATCATGATAGTAGGGTGAGCGAGGGGAGGAAGCATTTAGGAACTAGAGGAAAAGTATATGTTTCATCATTGCTACACTGCCCCCTGACTGGCTGGTCTCCTTCCTGAGCCCCTTCTGGAAGGGAATGTCCAGTTGACCACAGATGAACTTTGGGTTCCCACTCTGCCCTTCCCCTCATTCCCAATGATTTGATTTTTTGTTTTTTTGTGCCTGACACCTAGTCTCATCGACCCCTCATGATCACACAGGCTGGTTTGCTCCTTCCATGTGGGCTTTGTTGCTTCTGAGCTAGATGGCTACTTGTTTACTAAAAATCCAACTTTGAAGAATATCTAAGCCACAGAATATTCTTAGAATAGAGAATAGAATAGAGAATAGAAAAACAAATTAATAGATACACACACATATATATGTAAGGGTACGGTTTATATACTACAAGAATAGGACATTAAGAAAACATTCCAACCCAGACCAGTTCAAAGTCATAAGTCCCATATTAGCCCATATGCTTAATATCAGTTTCTAAAGTCTCCTTTCGACTCACAAAGTCACAGGCCAGTGGGTGCAGAGTCCTGGTGCCCGCAGGGGTCTCCCGAGGGCTCCTTGCTTCCAGGGCTCAGGGTCCATCAACAGCATACAGTGGTGGTAGAAGCAACTCAAACACTAGCAGGGCTCTCCACGTGGCTTCTCCAGCTTTAGAGGTCTGGTTCCATCAGGTAAGGCTGTGTGGCTTCTCTTCCGGCTCCCCCAGCTCCTCAGATGCTGCCATCTTGTCTTGTCTGTAGTTTGTTATCTCTGAGACTAACTCCCAACAACTGGGAGATAGCCTCTCATCTCCATGAGGGAAATATCGCGAGGTTTTCCAGCAGTCCCAAGAGAAAACCATGTCCACACAGAGGCCTCATTGGCTACTCAATGGTTATCTCCAGATTAACAGGCTAGACTCCACCCCTATATTTCAATCATGAAATGAACATAAGCACATGACCGCCACAGTGAATGAAAATGATAAAGGACAACATGAAAATCTGTGTCCAGAGAGTTCAGTTTTCAAAAAAGTCCGGATGAAACAAAATATAGCAGATGGAAGAGACAGCTGCATTTCCCATGGTGAGCCTGAGTTACTTGTATGATCAGGTGGGGCAAAGAAAGATAAAGGTTTATTCAGAGAGTAATGAGTGGGGGTGGGTGGGCATGGGGAGCAGCAGAATAAGGGTCTGAAGAAAGAAGTAACTCAGTCCCCAACTCAGTCCCCCAATGCGGGAGGGGGAGGAATTAAGTGGAGGAAAATACTCAATTGCAGGTGTGTGTGTGTATGTGTGTGTCACATCTTCCTGTGTGGAGTGTGAGCCTGAACAAGGAAGGAGAGATGTGTCCTGGAGACCACCCAGGCAGCATTCGTCCCAGCCCACTAAAGACCGTGGGACTTGGGCAAGCAGGAACAGAAACTGCGCTGCCCGGAGATGGAAGGAGCAGGTCTTAAGGGACATGGAAGAAGCTTAAGGCCTCATCTTATTCCCATACAGTAGTTTTGAACTGCATACATTACAGTTAGCTACCCATTGCATAACCACTGCACCACCAAAGCTCCTAAGTATTTTATTTTAACAGTTTTATTAGTACTTTGCAGTAGTTATATAAGCTGGTGTCAATTTGGGACTTGAGAGGATTAAGAGTAAAGAGTAAAGAGTGGACTCTAGTCTGTCAATCAGAATTCTGAGAATTCTGCGAACTCCTTTATTTCTTTCTTAGAGCCAGGAGACTTTCTTCTCTCTCTGCTCGCTCCCTTGGAGATACTACTCTGACAAGACACATGACACCACACCCTGGGAGCTGGGGAAGCCTCATGGACCAATCCTGATGCAACCAGACCTCTGGAGTCGGAGAAACCGCGCAGAGACCCCTGCCAGCGCTCAGATACTTAGAACGCCACTGGATCTAGAAGACTTCCAATCCAAGACTTCCAATAGGTTGGTATCGGACATATGGGCTAATGTTGGACTTAAGGACTTGATCTGGAATAGGCTGGGATGTTTTTTCAATATTCAATTGCTCTCCTATATAAACCTCTTCCTTATACACATATGAGTCTCCCTGGGTTTGTTTCTCTAGTCTACCCAACCTCTTGTACAGTTGGAGTTTGTGTGTTTTCCTTTTTTTTTTTTTTTGGCATCACTGCCCTCAGGTGGTGGGAGTAGGAGGCCCAGCTTTTGCTCCGTGGAGCTGGAATTGAACCTCCATCCCAGTGGGCCGCAGTCCCACACACAACCACTACGCCACCGAGGCTCAGCCGGAGTTTGTGTGTTTTCTTGAATGTTCGAGACAGCTTTTGCACTTGAAAGCAGCTGCCAGCTGTGCTTACTGAGATAAATCCACCATCTTGGCTTCCCCCAAAAATGATGTTGGTATCCGAAGCAGGACTCCTATA
This sequence comes from Nesogale talazaci, assembly GCA_004026705.1. Taxonomy (NCBI): domain Eukaryota; kingdom Metazoa; phylum Chordata; class Mammalia; order Afrosoricida; family Tenrecidae; genus Nesogale; species Nesogale talazaci. The sequence goes on from PVJH01016987.1 coordinate 11,911, forward strand.
GACATCTGGCTTTGTGATGGCAAAAAGTATATCCCTACATTTCCGGGTAGTGATCTAGGAGCCCCCATGACTTGCCAAAGGCCCAGTGTGGACATCCTGGTGGCTTTGAACCTTCCATGCCTTCTTTCCACTCGACCTCTGCTTGCTCTACTGGCTGGTTCCTCAAGGATTTCCGCTGCCACGGCCAGCTGCACCTGTTGGGTGGTGGCCTGCGTGGAATCCTGTTCCTCGAGCTCTGGTACCAATTCGTCACCATCAGAGTCTGTCCCAGATTCTGTCTCAGCCTGGGGCTGTGGCATCTCCTGTTCAGTGGGAGGGACGGTGTCTGTGGCCTCAGCAGGCATTTTATTACCAGGAACATCGAACCAAAAAGGCAGCAGAAAGGGTGCTTCTTTTCTCTCGGTAAACAAGACTTTAGTTTTCAAACCTAGAGATTTCCCAGTCAGACCTAAGGGGAAAACTACTATTTGGGGGAGTAATGAAGGTCCAAGGTGACAGCTACCCAGGATGAGAGGTGGAGCTAGCACATGTTAGATCCTAGTTCACCATTGAGATCTTGGAAAGGATAGTCTTTTTAATGACCACTTGTCAGTCAAGAGCAGGAGCAAGCTAGGACTGTCTGCTCCTGTAAAGAGTTAAAGTCTGAGAAACCCACTGGGGCAGTTCTGTCCTCCAGGGTCTTTATGAGTCTGCCATTGATTTGATGGCAGTAGTTGTCTGCCAGCACACTGCTTGCAGGCCACCGAAGGAAATGGAATCATTTTTACCACATTACTTGGTGAGTGGGCACTTAGGATGAGAGCACTAACTGCCCCCTGATGCAGTTTACCTGAATGAACGTGGGACCCTGGTCTCATTCACGTTCTTCCTACTGCGCATCACTCTGAATGCAAATCTGTATGGCCCCAAATAACCTGGATTCATTTTTAATGTTGGTTGTGTCAGAATCCATCACAACAGGACATCTCTTAGGTTTTCAAGACTTTTTGCTACTTAATGTCTTTTTCTTGCCTGTTCCCTGAGTTCTTCCTCCTCCCTATTACCTATCCTAATTGCTACAGTGATTTTCTTTCTATAGAGAAGAGGATAAAATTCAAGGCTTCATAATGCAGTTTTTGTCTCCTGCACAATGTAAATTTTCTTTTGTGACTTCCCCAAAATATTTTTAAATGCTTAACTCACTAGGCCTTAGGCTAAATATTTCCCCATTTATAACTTAATGCTTAAAGGAGGTTTTAACATTCAAAACTTCAGGACAGAGTACATTTTCCAATTATAGTCAGAGGTCACATAACATGCATTTGAGAAACATTCAGCTACTGCTTCATACAGTCATCTATGGTGACATATGGTTACAAAATAGACTCAGAAATCCAGATTGGAGAACAAGGGTAACAAATATAACAGTTTCCCACATGCCATCTATCTATCTATAATATATATACACATGTATATATATATGTATATATCTTGTATACAGTACAGAGATAACCTATAATACAGAAGCCCTTAAAACATTCTATTGTGAGTTAAATGAAGATCTACAGAGCAGATCCTCAATTTTACTCAATAATCCATCCACATTTTGATTCAGCTCATCTGCAATCCCTTCAATGTACCAGCACTTATTCCTTTTGAGTCCTAGTTCCCTTTCTCCCTTTTTAATATATGTCTTGATAGTAGTAACAAATGCAGATGTTGATGGTAATGTATACACAGTACTGTGTCTTCTGTTTTAAAAGCATACTGTACAACTGTACACTTGGACTCGAGGCAGAAGCATCTAGTCTCATGTATTGTTCACTTGAATGTTGTAGTGTTAGGCCTGTTTGTTTTAAATATTACTGTGAGGTGCACCTTGGGTCCCAAATGTAACAAAACAGTGCTAGAAATAGCAGCAGTAAGAGACAAAAGGAAAATATCAGATTCAAAGTGAAATAGGTTATTAAACTACATTTAAGTGGAAAATCAGTGAGTCCTATTGCTTGAGATTTAGGCATGCTGCACCTGACAATCACAAGAATCTTTCTCAGCCTGTTGATGATCACTAGAAGGCATGAAGCTTGTTTGAGGTACTTAAAGGAAAATACAGCCCAGACTATGATATAGGTTACACGATGTCCAAATCACTTAATACCCTATTTCATAGAATGTGTTGTGGACATTAACAGTCTTGTATGACTGTAGATGCAAAAGTGTATGTAGGGCTGAGCCCCGGTGGCGTAGTGGTTGTGCGCGGGACTGCGGCCCACTGGGACGGAGGTTCAATTCCAGCAGTGGGGCTGGGCCTCCTACTCCCACCGCCGGAGAGCAGTGATGCCCCCCCCCCCAAAAAAAGTGTATGTAGACAGAAGGCATACTGTTCTAAAGTATTAATTTCCTTGGGTAAACCAATACCATGTTGGACTAAATTGAGCTTTTTTTTTTTAGACCATTTTAATTGAGCTCTTACTGCCATGTTCTAATAATAAATTCTTGTATTAATATGTATACTTTTCCCTTTATGATATGCTTTCACATATATCTGCTGGCCCTCTTAACTTTATATGAGGCTAGTGTACTCGTGAGGAGTCTATTTATCTGTTTTCTCATCAAGCTCAGTGCCTTGCATGTAGAAAATAATCAATATGGAAAGAATTAAAAGACCCTTTATAAGAAAACAGACTCCCCAAAGGTAAATTCATCATGTGCATGGAGTTGTTAATGGAGCAGGTTGATCCTAATGTTGGACAACTTTGATTTGAGCTATTTTGGGATCTGTATAGTAATACGTCATTTTGACAAGTAGTCTCTGACTACTGGCTTATTTTTGTGATTCCTCTTTTCAGGCAGAAAAGAGAAAGCCAGGGGTAAATTGATCCGAGAAGTAAACACTCAGAGAGGATTGTCCTCTGCACTTTTCATTTGAAATAATTGAAAAATGCACACTGTGTAAGGGAGGAAGGAAAACCTTTCAGGAAGAACTGAGGGAACAAGGCACATGCAGACACTCTTCTTAGCATAGTGTAACTCTCACGGCATGGTTGTGAGAAAACACCTTGTGAGTGTCACAATTTAAGAGAAGTTAGATCTGAATCTGAAGCTATTGGGGCAAAGCATGCATTCCAGCCATATTTCACTCCAAGTCAGACACAACAGACTAAGCGTACAGAAGAAGAATGCAAAATGCACCGAATGTGGGAAGTGCTTTACTCAGAGATCGTCTCTTACCCAGCACCAGAAGAGTCATACAGGTGAGAAGCCCTACATATGCAGCGAATGTGGAACTTGTTTCCGGAAGCAGTCAAATCTTACCCGACACTTGAGAATCCACAGAGGACAGAAACCCTACCAAGGCAAAAAATGTGGGAAAACCTTTCAGCCAAAGGCAATCCTTGTCCAGCATCTGAGAATTCACACTGGAGAGAAACCCTACCAGTGCGAAGAATGTGGGAAAGGCTTTGGCCAGCGCCCATCTCTTATTAAACACCAGCGGATTCACACTGGAGAGAAACCACATAAGTGCCGGGAATGTAGCCAAGCCTTCAGCCACAGCATCTGCCTAACTCGTCATCAGAGAAGTCACTCTGGAGATAAACCTTACAAGGGTAATGAGTGTGGGAAAGGTTTTAACCAGAGTGCATGTCTCTCACAGCACCAGAGAACACATTCAGGAGAGAGGCCCTACAGGTGCACTGAATGCAGGAAAACGTTCAATTAGCGGTCAACCCTCGTTGACCATGAGAGAACTCACACCGGCGAGAAATATTATCAGTGTAGTGAGTGCGCGAAAAGTTTCCGCAAGCAAGCACACCTTAGTGCGCATTAGAGAATTCAAACTGGAGAGAAGCCTTATGAATGTAAAATGCGGAAAATCCTTTAGGCATACTTTAGCACCCGCTTGACACCAGAAGCTTCATTCAGGAGATTAAAACTTGTGGTAGAATAACTGTGAAGAGCATCTATGAAACTGCCACTTTCCCCCATCTCTAAATTCCAAGGTAGTTAAGAAAACTGGACTTAGAGCTACATTGTCTTGAATCCAGTGGCGTTGCCACCTAGTGATGGTGTGACACTATGCCACATGCTTAATCCTATCTGAATGTCTGTCAGTTGCCCCAAGTCTCAAAGGAATCATAAGTGTACAGCAAACAACAATGGCGGTGGACATAGCCAGCCTCCATTCCTCCCACGCTACTCTACATGTACACAGGACTCAATAAGTCATTGCAGTGGCCACACAGAACTCAGACAAGGGTCTTTATTAGGGAAGCTAATAGATTGCGTCAGGTTCAGCAAGCAGTAAGTGGTCAGCCATCAGTCCATAGAACACTTCTCCTCACTCAGTCTTTCTCCAGTCCTCAGACTCTGAGACACAAGTCCCTTGCCTTTGTCTCCAGGGACCAGAAAGCCAGCCTGTCCATACCTCAATCCACGAACCACATGAAGAGAAGGTGCCTCATAGTCTCTGCACTGCTCCTCTGAGCGTCTGGACTGAAGAGTCAGTGCATCTGCTCTCAGTGGCCTGTACTTTCAGATGGAGATCTTGGGTGTGCTCTTCCAAATAGTCCTTGGATTTTTGTGTTCTAGATGACCCTTACATACTGAGGGGTGACTTTGATGGAGGGATGGCTTGTCTTTTAACTGATCATACCCTCAAGGAAAATGAAGGCTGATAAGTTGCCTTATTAACCAATCTAGTCAAATAGTATTAGAGATCTCCCCAAGAGAACACAGGATGGTATTTGGTTCACACTCCCTATTAAACTCTTGTCTGAATCCAACCCTAATCTTGTCCATGAGTACAATAGAGAACACCCTTCAAAATGGGACTTAGAGTGTAACCACAGGCATAGAATCCAGAATTGCCATTCATCACATCAGTAGTATTTGACTGGAAGGGCCATTAATTGGCCACACATCTCAGATACTTCTAGAGTTGTCTTGAGCATAAAATAAATTATACATCTACACATATAACTAAATTATATATAATAGTTGCCATTAGTTAGTTTTGAGTTATATATGTTCTGAAGTTTATATGTTTTTAAAGTTTTTTTAGGCATCACTGCCCTCTGGTGGTGGGAGTAGGAGGCCCAGCCTTTGCTCCTGTGGAGCTGGAATTGAACCTTCATCCCAGTGTGCCGTAGTCCCACACACAATCATTACGCCACTGGGGCTCAGCCCTGAAGTTTATTTTTTAAAAATTCTGGCTACTGAAAATAGGTAAAATTTTGGCATTAGGCTTTTTGCTTTTACAATGTTCTTTTAAAAATAACATACCTGGGGCTGAGCCCCGGTGGCGCAGTGGTTGAGTGAGGGACTGCAGCCCACAGGGTTGGCAGTTCAAATCCAGCAGCAGCTCTCCAGGAGCAAGGCTGGGCTTCCTACTCCCACCAGGGCAGTGAAGTCCACAAAAAAAAAAAACCTTTAAAAATAACATACCTGTAGTTAAGCTAAGATTTCATGCTTTATCTACAGAAGCCTAACATATCATGTCTGGATAAATGAGAGAATATCACTTTAGACCAATTCATCCCAGTTAAGATTCAGATGTAGGCAGAGGGACAAAGATCACTGGGATCAGTGTGAAGGGTATTTATGCATATTCTCAAGGGGGTCTAGGTTTTGTTACTCCCCTTTATTGGGTGTAGTTTTTCTTCAGACTTTACTCATCTCTTTCCGATGAAAAACAGCTTCATGGGAGAAAGCATGGTGATCTGCTTCTATAAGGATTGCAGCCAAGAAAACCTTTTAGAACAGATCAACTCTGGGTAGGCTTGAACCACCGACCTTTTGAATAGAAGTTGAGCACTTAACTGGACCACCAAGTAGCTGCTGACCACCAAGTAGCTGCCTTTAAAGTGAAGCTGGGAACAGTGGCCTAGGACACATGCGTGGTTTAGGATTACAGTCACGAATGGCTTCTTGGAACTCTAAAGAAGCAAAGGTATCAAAGGATACTCTTTATGGGGCTTTATGCAAGGTGGAATTCTTTAATATAAACAAGTATAACTCATGCTAAGAGAACCTTTGCATGAAGGGGCCAGGGGTAGACAGTGACCACACAGAAAACAAAAAATGGTTGTAATGGAGTCAACGCTAACTCATGGTGACCCCGTGTTTTTTGATATAAAACTGCTCATGGAGTTTTCAATAGCTGATCATTTTAGAAAACCATCATAAAGGAAGAGATGTGTTATTACCCACATTATAGATTAAATAGATATTTCAACTGCTGGATCAAGCAGCTAATGTCAGCTCTAACTTTCAAATCTAGATTTTTTTAACCTCTTTTTTTTTTTGGTGGGCATCACTGCCCTCTGGTGGGAGTCGAAGGCTCAGTCTTGCTCCTGGAGAGCTGCTGCTGGATTTGAACTGTCAACCCTGTGGGTCGCAGTCCCGTGCACAACCACTACGCCACCGGGGCTCAGCCCTATCAAATGTAGGTCTTTTAAAAATGCCATTTTATTTTTATAATCATTTTATTGGGGGCTCATACAACTCATCACAATCCAAACATACTTCATTGCATGCAAAGCACATTTGTACATTTGTTGTCATCATCATTCTCAAAGCATTTTCTTTCTACTTAAGCCCCTGGTATTAGCTCCTCAAAACCCCTCCTCCCCTTTCCTTCAGGAACCCTTGATAATTTAGAAATTATTATTTTGTCATATTGTACACTGTCCAATGTCTCCCATCACCTACTTTCCTGTTGTCCATACCCAAGGGGGGAGATTAAATGTAATAGATCCTTGTAATTGGTTTCCCCTTTTTGTGCCACCTTCCCTCCACCCTCCTGGTATCACTACTCACCACTGTTCATGAAGGGATCATCTGTCCTGAATTCTCCATGTTTCCAATTCCTATCTGTACCAGTGTACATCCTATTGTCTTCCTGGATTTGTAAGGTAGAATTGGGATCATAATAGTGAGGGATGAGGGGGAGGAAACATTTAAGAACTAGAGGAATGTTGCATATTTCATTGTTGCTACACTGTACCTTGACTGGTTCATCTCCTATCTGTGACCCTTCTGTAAGGGTATGTCGCTTCATCTACAGATGGGCTTTGGGTCCCCAATTTGTACTCCCCCTCATTGATAATGGTATAATTTTTAGTTCTTTGATGCCTGATCCCTGATCCCTTTGACACCTCATGGTCGCATAGGCTGGAGTGCTTTTCATGTGGACATTGTTGCTTCTGAGCTTGATGGTTGCTTGTCTACTTTCAAGCTTTTAAGACCCCAGACTATCTTTTGATAGCCAGTCACCATCAGCTTTTTTCACTGTTGCTTATGCACACATTTGTCTTCAGTGATCATGTCAGGAAGGTGAGCACTGTGGAATGCCAATTTAACAGAGCAAAGTGTTATTGCATTCAGGAATACTTGGCCCAATGTCCATCTACTGCCCTAATAAATACTAATCCTATAGGTATATGCACATAGATCTATCCCCATAATTTATAAATATATTTACCTATGTACGTGCCTGTACTTAGACCTCTATAAATGCCCTTTGCCTCCCGGTTCTTTCCTTCATTTCCTTTTATTTTCCTTTTGTCCCACTATCATGCTCAGCCTCCATTTGGATTTCAGTATTTTCCCTGTTACATCACTCTTGATCAATCCCTATCAGGTCTCTCACACCCACCTTGTCACTGATTTTGAATCACTCGTTCCCTTATCCCTGGATTGGTCAACACCATCTCCTTTCCCCCTCCTCCCCATCTCCCATGTCCTCCCTGAACCATCAGTCTCATTTTTTTCTCCTCCAAACTATTCACCCAGCCTATCTTATCTAGATAGACTTGCAGAGATAATATGCACAAATAAAACAAGTGTTTTGCCGTGTCGTGGTTGGGTCAAACCGGGTACTATTCCGATCCTGTTTCCCCAGTGTTGTCCCTGTAGGACCTTGGATCAGTGAAGGGCGCCATGTTTGATAGTCGGGCCGGCCATATGATCCTCTCTGTGCAATCGCTGTTCTGAGTGGGGATCTTGTCCTCGAGGCTTGGTGGGCCAGGATGCACTCCATTCTCTCTTCCTCCTCCTCCATTTGCTCTCAGTCTTTGGTCAGAAATGCCCCTCTTCAGCTTCAGTGCTGTCCTCCAAAGCAAACTCCCTGGCAGGAGGGGTGGCTGTCCACATAGTTGGGATTAAGGTTGGGCCCTCAGACCCCTCCACTGGCTCCTTCTCCATGCCGTCACTCTGCATTCACAGCCTGAAACACCGAGTTTAAGTTTGGTCCCTTTTCCTCTGTAGAGATATAAACAATATGCTCCCCTATTTCATTTTTAATAAGGACATTCATAGTACCAAAGTCACAAGTAGTTTTCCATTACTATTATTTTTTTAAATTGTTCATTTCCCAACTGTTGAACCCCCCGTTTTTGATGTATGAGGTGCCAGGGTTGTGGAAACCACTTGGGAAAATAAAAGCTTGCAGTTTCCATTTAAAATAGTGTTCATTGAAATATAAAATTAAGGTAAGAAATTTAATGGGCATGATTTTACCAATCATATTTGACATGTAAGTGTGTATTTTCTTCCAGTCTTTTTTCCCCCTTTCTTTTTTTAGAAGAGAATTGCTTTTAAAATAGTACTATACTCACTTTTTCTGCCACACTATTAACTTCATTTTAATGACTGCTAACCAGGTGACAGGAGTTTGCGCTGTGCTCCGGCAGACTCAAAGTTTGGCATTTGGAACCTACCCAGCAACTCCATGAGAGAAAGGCCCTGGGATCTGACGTGAAGCCAGGAAAAACTATACAGCCTCTTTGCTCTCACAGCCGAGGGGGCCCTGGGTTTCCCTGGGGGCTGATTTAGGACTCAAGTAAAATGAAAGTCGCGATAACTTCAATATCCTCTCCATTTATCCTCGTGTGGCTTATTGAGCTCAGGAGGGTTTGTTTTGTGATGAGGGAAGTCGGCACAGACAGGGACCGTCATTGATCTTCATCAGCAAGTGCTCTTCACGTAACCGCAGTTGAGGTTGTGCTGTCTGCCCGTCGGAGGTTGTGAATGAGCGATGTTATCCAGGCCCGATGCCTCCGTCTTCGGCATATATCCAGGTTCTCAGACTATTTGTTTAGTACGCAGATGGACTCAGTCTGGTGAGAGCTCACGCCCCTGATGCACACCCTTCTCTGTTGTCAATGATTGAGGATATGCCCTGACCTCCTCAGAGTATGACAGGTGCTGCGTGAGCACGATGAGCTGTCTGGAAGCCCCACGCTTCTTAAATAAATCCTCTTACAATAAGCCATACATCCACGGTATCAAGCATGTTTGTACATGGGTTACCATCATTTTCAAAACACGTTCTACTTGAGCTCTTGGTTTCGGCTCTTTTTTTCTCCTCCCCCACTCACCCTCGTGAACCCTCGATAAATTGTATTCCTTAAAAAGGCCTTTTATTGGGGGCTTTTATAGCAATTCATACATCAACTGTATGAAGCACATTTGTTGCCTTCATCGTTTTCAAAATATCTGAGCCCTTGTTATCAGCTTTTTTCCCCTACCTCCCCCACCCACTATTACTTTCATCTTACACCACTTGCTGTGTCCCTTCACCCCATGTTTTTGCTGTGTGTTCCGCAGGTTGGTGGTGATGTACTCTGTTGAGTACTCCGTTCTCCTTCACTGCTACTTCCATTCTCGGTCCTGAGAGCTTCATCTGTCCTGGATTCTGTGTGTCCAGAGCTCTTATCTGTACCAGGGTACATGCTCTGGTCTGGCTGGATTTGTAAGGTAGAACTGGGGTCATGATGGGGGGTGGGGAGGAGCCCTTAAAGAACTAGAAGACCGCTGTGTTTTGTCGGTGCTGTACCACACCCTGGCTGACTTCTCTCTTCCTTGACCCTTCTGTGAGGGGATGTCCAATTTGTCTACAGATGGGCACTGGGTCTCCACTCTGGCCCCTCTTATTCACATCAATATAATTATTTGTTTGGGGTCTTCTGATGCCTGATCCTGTCGACACCTCACCATCACACAGGCTGCTATGGAAATCCCAGTTTTTGTGATGTTATCCATGGTTGAAGCAAGTGTCTTTGCATAGTAAAATACAGGTAGATATCTTTCTGGTATTCTCTGCCTTTAGCCAAGATCCATCTGAGATCAGTAATGAGATCCCTTGTACAAAGTCCTCTTCTGATTCTCTTTTGAATTTTTAGCAGTTCTCTACTGATGGAGTGTGGCGACCATTTTTGAACCATCAGCACAATTTTGCTTTTGTGTAATATTAGATGATGTTGTTTGACACGTTCCACATTCTGCATTCATATATATTTGGAATGGACACAAATGGGGATGGCTTCCAGTCCATTGACCAGTTGCTTCCAAAACTTTTTTTTAATTTTTTAAAAAATTTATTTATTATTATTATTATTTTAGGCATTACTGCCCTGGTGGTGGGAGTAGGAGGCCCAGCCTTTGCTCCTGTGAGTGGGAATTGAACCTCCGCCCCAGTGGGCCGCAGTCCCATGCACAACCACTATGCCACCGGGGCTCAGCCCTCCAAAACATTTTATTAATTATTTTGATCCCAAATTTCTTGACATAAGAGAGGTGAGTCCTTCCAGTATGGCATCCATCTATAGAAGCTCTCAATTGGTATTCTATTAAGAGTATTGATTTTCTCGTAGCTTCAGTGTGGCTTCAACATCTTCCTTCAGTATCACGGGGTCCTGGTCCTCTACTGCAACTCCTGAAAGGGCTGACCATCAACTTCTTTGGGCCCAGCTATGCATTCCTTTTATCTTTGGATGCTTTCTGAAGTATTCTGGGTTGATCAATATTGCCGATTACCCTCCACAGAGGTGGAACCATTTAGTCTTTTCACTAGCGATTTATAAGAGGGGTGATCACTGAAGGACACACCACAAAAGATAAAGCATATAAAATAAATGTGCAACAAAGAAATTGTTTTAAATGTTAACTGACTGGCATGAATGATGATAGTACCATAGCATATCCTGTGACCCAATAATCTACACTCTATGTATTGGATGAAGGTCTACTTTGATTCTCTTCAGAGCTTTTTTTTTTGGCATCACTGCTCTCCGGTGGTGGGAGTAGGAGGTCCAGCCCCACTGCTGGAATTGAACCTTCATCTCAGTGGGCTGCAGTTCCGCGCACAACCACTACGCCACCGGGGCTCAGCCCCAGAGCTTTTTAATAGAAGGTCTTCCATGCTTATTCCTTTGAGAAAGAAGCATAGGGCTGTGTTTTAAACAGTCTTGAGTCAAAAGAGTCAGCATGTTTCCAAACTATATCACTGTCCAATTTGAGGTCTTGGGATTTTGGCTGAAAGCTGAGACGGTAAAGTCCTGCTTCCATTCTGCTCACTTTCAAGAAACCACCAGAAACCTGTGGCCAAGCACAAATTCAGAGGAAATAATAGTCATAGTTGATTTAGCAATTTTATGCACAGTAACAGTGGAAGACTTCTGTTGTGCTCTTTTTGATCTGTGGATGAGGTAAGAGTTGCTCTGCTGATTTAACTGCTCGCAGAGTTAGAGCCCCTCTCAGAGACATTCAGTGTCAGAGACATTCAGCGTCATTGAACGGACTGGTTGAATAGAAGTTTACTTTAGGATGTGTGCAATTTCTCTCTGAGCCTAGTGAGGAGTCTGAGGTTTAGCTACTAGAGTTAGTAATGAATTTAAGTCCACACTTAATATAACTTAAAACTTTAAAAATAACTTTTAATGGATGTGACCTTGTTAGGGTCTGAAGGCAAGTCGCCAAGAGAAAAGGGTAGGGTCCCCTGAATGTCTCTCAGAGGGCCTCTAACTCTACTACTCTCTCGGAGGCAGCAACTTAGCAGCCCTATGACCTTGAAGAACCCAAGGTGGTGGGAGAACTCCAGGACATGCCCTTCGCCTTCTGGGTTCACGTGACAGGTGCCAGCAAGTCCAAGAGCCGGGGCTGACAGACACAGGACAAAGGGGTGCCTACCAAAGGGGGTGTAACTGGGGCGCAGAGCTGGGTTCACACAGCGCCAAGCTCCCTGCCATCGAGGCGATGTCTATTCTAAGCAACGCTGTGGGGCAGAGCAGACCTGTCCTTGTGGGTTTCTGCGGCTGCCCGTCTTTAGGGCAGCAGAAAACGTCATCTTCCTCCGAAGAACTGGCGGTCCACCAGGGCCCAGGACCCAGGAAACGAGGCAGTGTCAGGAAGACGGGGCGAGGAGGGGTTTCTGGAGGAGCAGCTGAGGAGGGAGGTCAGGAGTCAAAGACAGACTCACAACGCCCCTGGTGGGATCGCAGGAAGGTGAACTGTTCATCAGGGAAGAGTCACTTCTTCACACGGAAATTAGCTCCTCCTTGAAATTCTAGGGGGCCGTGCTCTTCTGTCCCATAGGGTCGTTCGTGGTCATAGTTGGCTCCCGGGTAGAGGGTTCGGCTTGGTTGACTTTCCATGCAGACTGAGGATATCGTGGCCAGTGGGGGGTCAGTTCTACACCTGGCCACAGAGACTCCTCCCTGGAATGGTTCCTCCTGAAATTCCGGGGTGGGGGGTGGGAAGGAGAGGCAGGGTCGTTCAAAATCCTAAGGACAGAGCTCCCCACAAGTCGAAGCCGGTGGATCTTGGGAGCTGCTGACACCTGGATGAGCCACCTGGAGGAAGAAGTGTAAGAGACACAGCATAAAGACTGGCTCAGAACTCAGGTGTGTGGACGCGTGGGAAAGGTAACGTCCAGGTGTCCAGGTGGAAGTTGTACCCTGAAGGCCGAGTGTCGCCCCAGGAATATTAGGGACTGGTTGAATAGAAGTTTATTTTAGGATGCGTACAGTTTCTCTGAGCCTTACCACTCAGCCTTAGGTTGGATCTCCTATTCAGCTCGTCCGAGTGGGGTCAGAATGTTCCTGGCACGGGAGGTCAGGTTGCCAGGGAGGAGCTGTAGCTCAGAACTCTGCACCACGGCCTGCACTTCAGGCCAGCTGGGCCCCGTCCCTCTGAGCTTGATCCTTCTCCATCCACTGCCCGCGCAGCCTTCCATGCCCCCCAGCCACTCAGAGCTGGGTCCACACAAAACGCCTCCACACTGGCAGCTTCTGCTTGCTGCCTCTTCTCCCCCGGTCATTAACAGCTTACAACAGCCACCGGTGCCCACCTTTTCTGATGTCAGAATGCAGACAGTGAATGTATTTTCTAGCAGGTTTATAAAGTCATGGGGGTGACAAATCTCCAGCCGGCACATGTAGAATGGGGAGGGGGTAGGGAGTTCCTAGAGGCCCATCTGTCAAAGGGTGAGCAGGTACTAATTAAGTTAGTGGTTTAACCTTGGGTGTTCCTGAGCTGGCTCAACCATGGCTATCCCTGAGCTCTCTCCAGGGGAATCATCTATGATTAACATCAGAAGGCCACTGGCTGCATTTTGGGTGGGATGTGCAAAGGAGTCTGATCACAAAGATCACCTCCGGGCACAGAGTGAGCAGCCAGGACCAAGGAGGAGGCATTCTTCAAGCAGCACGTTTGTGGGGACTGGAGAATGTGCTGGGAGTCACCTTTCTCATAACTGTGGGAGTCTTCCCCCACCAGACTCTGCCTTCTAAGCCCTGAGTTAAGGAATATAGAGGACTTGGCTGTTCACATTTTCATCCCATTTCTTAGTTTCCCACAGACACCTGTATGCCATAACGGGAAAACTTAAAGGGGAAAAAAGGCACCTCAAGGTTTGGGAGTTGCCAGAACGGAGCCTCCACTGTCCCCAGGAAGGTGCTGCTTGGATGCTCACGCCAGTCCCCTAGAGAGCACCTGCAGATCCCAGGCCCCTGGTTCACAGGACGTCATTGACTGTCCGTAACTTGGTCATGGTCAATGCTGTTGTTAGGGGCCCTCAAATCAGCTTCAGTTCGAAGGCAGGCAGGATACCATTCAGCTTGTCTCTTTCCTGAAGTTAGTCCACCAGGGATGGCATGGGTAGCCTCGATTTGCTGGGCTGTTTTGGAAGAGAAAGGCACGTAGTGTTCAGAGACCAGGGTCTAAGTCAAACCACGTTCTTTGTCCCACAGTGGACAGAGTCAAACGGGCAATGGCAAGGAGAGAAGTCTATGAACCCCTACCCTAAGAGGTCTGTGGGGGAAAAATGCTTTAGAGAAACTCATTCATTCTAAATGCATTTATTGTACACAGTACTCTTTTTGGTACCAAAGATGCAGCAGTCAATAAGACAAAGTCTGTGCCTGCAAGACTCCCACCGCCAGATACAATTGACCATAATTGACAGTAGGTAAAACAGTGTGGCATTGGTATAAGACTGTGTTGGCCAATGGACAGATAAGAACATCTGATGTGTGTGGGAGTGGGTGGGGTGGGGGGAGTGGTGTTAAGAACACAAGGGGTATCAATGAGTGGTTTCAACCTTTGAATGCAGAGTTGATGGTCTGAAATGTAAAGCTTCCAACCTAATTTGCAATAAAGCATCCATTAAAAACAAAGCAAAACAAAAAAAAACAGGCTTAGCTTATTTAACAAGTTCGTATGCATTAGCCAAGTTAGTATGCATTGGAGACAGTATTGTAGAATGGCTTCAAGACTAATTTGAATGATTCAAGAGAACCTGTTTCAGGAAGCAGCCATTAAGAAATCAAACTGCGCTGCACTGGGAAAATTCGCTGCAAAAGATCTCTTTAAAGTGTTAAAAAGCAAAGGTCTTTGATGTCTGCGGTATACCTGATCCAAGCCATGGTCTCTTCAATCTTCTCTGCATGCAAAAGCGGAACCACGGTTTATTTGATCTAGAGTGTTGGGAGAGAGAATTGAGGAGGTGCTTTAGAAACAAGGCTCTCAAGACCCTGTCTCAAGTACTTTGAGTATGTGATTGATGAGGAGTTGATGATCAGGACATCAGGTTGGGTAAGAGTCAGCAACAGAGGAAGCCCCTTAATGAGATGGCTCGACACAGGGAACACCACCATGTCCTTAAACACGCACAGGAGGGGAAGGGCTCCATTATCTGGCAGGGGCTTGCCAGAGTTGGCTTTGTTCACATCTTCAGGACTCCCTGGGCCACCGCGCGGGCACTCTTGAGTCTTGAATATTTTTTTTGCAGTAAGAGGTTACGATGAAGAGATAGATGTGGCACCACCCTCATGATAAAGATGTCCTGAGATGGTTACACATGGATCTGGTGGTAGAGGATGCGATAATCACGTGTACATGCACGTGCAGACACACACACATACACAGCCACCTGTTTTAGTTGTTTGACGTATTGTCATGAGGTATGCTCTCAGGCTTCAGCAGAGTCTCAAGGAATGATCTGGCAAGGTTCCAACTTTATAGTGCTCACTTCCATCCCCAACTCTAAATTTTAATCTTCTCACACATACCCCTGCCATCTTAGTGGATTATGAGTGCAGCGTCAGAAGTTCAAAATCACCAGAGGTTCTGACAGAGAAAGGGGCAGTTTTCCGCTCCTCTAGAGATTTAAAGCCTCAGAAACCTACAGGTCAATTCTACACTGTCCATAAGGTCATCAAGTCAGAACTGGCTGAAGGGCAGTGAGTTCTTTTCACCTGAGTAGACATAAATGGGTCATAAAGAATGTTCTCATGCAGATGGCCTTTCAAAATCAGTGGTTGTAGGGCAATTTATTCAAGAAATAAGTATACTAATATAAATTCCATATAAAGTATAAAAGGTGAAAAAGTAATAAAAGAATATAGATCATTCTTTATTTGGCATCGGGGATCAGAGAACAATGAAAAAACTAGATGAGGGACAAGAAAGCCAAAAAAATTGCTCAGTCGTTCAAAATCATCAGCGCTGTGTGGGAGAAAGCTAAAGCTTCCCACTTGTTAAAGAGTTACACTTCTGGAGGGACTCAGGGGCAGTCTACCCTGATCTATATGGGTCACTATGAAAAAGAAAAGTCCAGATTGTAAGTTCATAAGAAAATCTCAACTAAAGTAATGAGAAATGAACAAAAAGCTCATGAAGAGCCAACAAAGTGGACCACAAATGTATGAAAGTTTAGCCCCTTCCTAGGAGAGCAAAGAAATTGCCACCAACAGAAGTGATTCACTCGCCTTCTCTATACATCCAAGTGATAACAGTGAGAGGGCTGTCCTTGTCCAAGCCCAGCGGCGTCCCTGAGGCTGAGGGGAAACATGCTCTCAGAGGGTCATGTGGACATTGGGGGGAACTTCTCTAGGAAGCAGTTTTGACAGTAAGCATCGATGGCTTTAAATTGACTCAAATCCACTGAGCCAATAATGCTGCTTCTGGTTCTTCTCAGTGAATCATGGGGAAAACACTCAGGTCTCTGAAGATGCATGTTGGACCGTTGGACTCGCTGTTTACTATTCCACTTAGGAAGCATGTGGCTGGATACAACAGAAATCTGAGGAGGCTGAAGCAAGCAGGGTGATTATTCTGCATCTGTAGCCAGGGCCCTGAGGTTGACAGTTGATGCTGAGACACGCCTGCAGGGGTGACAGCTTCCTGAACCTTCCCATGGTACCTTCTGGTGCCAATAGCTGCTCTCTTTGCCCCTGGACATGGCTCTAGGGCTCTCAGGCTCTCCTTCTGTGCACTAGACATGACGGAGGGATAAGGGTACGTGTCCGTGCTTGCCAAGCCTTTCCTTCTAAACCAAAACATCAGTCCTTCATTCTCTCACTCCCCACGAGAGAGTCATGGCGGCTCATGTTATGACTAACCCTGGCAGGAGCCTGGGATGTGTTTTCCCCTGGGCACCTTATCGTCCCTCCCCCCTAAAGCAGGGTTCTGCTAATAAAGAAGATGCACAGGTGAGCCATGTAATTAGGAAATCCCCTGTCGCTATTAATGTGAGGCTTTTGAATTTTATTGAAGTGGAAATATGGTTGCAATGTTAAGTCAGAAGCTAGACATAAAACATAGGCCATACAATGTAAATTGTTTTAAAAAACATATTTTATATATGCATCCCACATATGTGAAATAATAAAATACCACCAGTTAATTTTTTATGTGGTTGGCATTTTGCATCTAAGCATCGATGGATGCACAGTTTAATTCATTTTCACCCGTTTTTTCTATAATGAACGTTTATAAAAACAAGATGTTATTTAAAAAAAAATCCCATCAACTGAGTCCAAAATATGCACAATTACTCATTTTCATCATCATTGTCAAAAGAAAGGAGGCTACTGTTTTTGATTTGCTTTTGTGAGTTCTTTTTCACCGAGTCCTGCTTATTTATCTCGTCTTCCTTCGTCGTCGTCTTCTTCTTCTTGGAGCTGGCTGTCAGGACTGAGTGCTTCTCCTCCGAGGATCGCTTGACCGGCTTCCGGTACATGATTCTGCCGTCGGCTGGCGCCGGTTCTTCCTCTGTAGCAAAAATAAAACGAAAGAACTTTCCTCCATCTGGACCATGGTGCCTTTGTACAGGCAGCTGCCGCCGTCTAGTTTATTCCAACTCACAATGACCAAGGTGGGCCAGAGCAGAAGCAGAAAACAACAACAAAGGATGCCTGGCCTTCTCCACTCTCTCAGCTGCAAGCCCCACAAGACATGCAGAGACAACACATTCTCACTGCCCTCAATTGTCAGTACCTGGGTCATTACCACCAAGCTGTCATATTTTATACATAGTTTGAAAAGTGGACCGTTTGAGGCACTAGCATTGCGGCTGGAAAACACTGCAAGAAATGTCCAGGAATTAAGACAAAACAAAAACACACAACCGGTACTAATTATAATTAAAAAGACCTTTTGTGACGTGTTTGTAAGCCAAGGTTACCTCCTTTGTTACAAGGACACGTTTACTTAAATTTACCCTTGAACCTTCTCACCATCCAGTAAGGTTCTCTAATGACCGGTTGTCCCCTTGAAAGATGAGGCGAAATAACTTGCTCACGGTCCCACATCTGTCTACTCCATGTTAAAGCTAGGTTTCCAGGAGGAATGCTTGCTTTAGCCCTGGGTTCCTGCCTGGCCCTCCCACTGCAGAAGCAAAGCCACGGCACACTTGTGGTTTTTGACGCCAGTCGGCAGACCACGCTTCTTGTACACAGACCTGCTTTGGCTGCTTTAATCTCTGCTTTAATCTTCATGACTTCTTCCACGGACAGATCCCCTTTTTTCAAAACCACCACTTGGGGCTGTTCGTCCTCTTTGTCGCTCTGGTCGCCCCTGTCGTCTCCTGGGAGCTGCGGCTGGATTCTCTGCAAGAGAACACCGTCTGCAGGTTGCTGACCTTGACCCAAACACGACCAACCCACCGGCTCGGTGAAGCTGAGACGCTGCGGTGAGAGCGGGAGCTTTGCTGGATGCATGTGGATTTTCAAGCACCGCAATCCCAAAGAGCCCGACCTCACCGTGGGAGGGAACGGGCTCACTGCTGGGCATCCGTGGGGCCATTTCCCAGGAGCCCAGCTCTCCGCTGGAGCTTATGCACTCCGGGCTCCTCAGCAATCTTCTCAACAACCCTCCCATCCCCGCTCTCGGAATTAAACAAAAAAGGAGACCGCAGAAAGTCCAAAAAGTACCCTTCCTCCAACCTCCCCTCCTCCTTCCTCCCTCCAGCAGGCTCCGCTTCAGCTTGGCAGGCATCCCTTCCGCCACTTCCGACGTGTGTATGAACAGGCAGGCAGAGAACACATTTTGTGTTCTCAAAGGAGACTACTTGGTTGGCTTGCTTGCTCCCTGATCCCCTGACCCTTCCCCTTACTAGTTTAGATGATGAGATTTCTCAAGTATGAAAAAAGTCCATTTTCGTGCACATAAGGAACCCATGTCACACATAGGAAACTAAGAACTGAGGGGATCAATTTTGTGGTTTCAGAGGGAAAAGTGTACCCTACTTATTGGCGCCAGACTCTGGCACAGGGACTGCACACTGCAGAGAATGTGTAGTGTACACATCACAGCTACCACGGGCACGTGTGGGTCTGCAACAAAATCTAATGGCTGATTCAGATCTTTCTGAAAAACTAGACACCGGGCTGAGCCCTGGTGGCAGAGTGGTTGTGCGCGGGGCTGCGGCCCACTGGGATGGAAGTTCAATTCCAGCAGCAAAAAACAAAAACAAAAACGAAACAAAAACTAGGCACCATGAAAGCCTCACTCTCCTAACATTTTATAGAAAATATCTTTTGGTTTTTTTACACATTTCTTTTGTTTGCTTTCTGTTTTGGTGGGCATCACTGTCCTCTGGTGGGAGCAGGAGGGCCAGCCTTGCTTCTGGAGAGCTGCTGCTGGATTTGAACCACCAACTCTGTGGGCCGCAGTCCTGCACACAACCACTATGCGCCCGGGGCTCAGTCCCTATCTTTTTTTTTGTTTGGGGGCATCACTGCCCTCTGGTGGTCATGGGAGCTACTCAGCGCTGCTCTTGAGAACAGCCGCTGTATTTGAACCATCAAGCCTACGGGCAGCAGTCCCACACTCAACCAGTTATGCCACTGGGGCTCAACCCGATCTTTTGTTTTTTTATAAATTTCTTTTGTAGACCACAAAATATGAGTAGAGTTACCTGATTTCTGAAGAACATTTTATTATATATGTTTGTCTACCCAAACCAAATACCCAAACCAATACCAAATAAATCAGACCTGACTCAGCATAGTGCAGAGAAGAGATTCCCTCCCCCCCTCCCCGCTCCGCCTCCCTGGTGCCTAGTTTATAACCTTGACAGCAGCAGGTGGGCACATTCCTTTCCGTGGAGCATCTAGTGGGTTAGAACTCCTGACTTTTTGATTAGCAGCCAAACTTTTAAAACCCTGTATCACTAGGGCTTCTTATTTGTCCACGGCTACTCTGTAAGTAGAAAATCTGGCTGTTTCCGAGTTTTTCCTATTAAGAGAACTTCTCAGATGCATTCTGCTCACCTTTGTGAACTTACACGTAGGAAATACTCATGGGAGAAATGAACTTGCTGGGTCGAAAGGCGTGCACAACAAAATGAGCTTTGGCTCATTTACTGCAATAACTTCTGTTTTCTCCTCTTCCACAGCGCCTGCCTTGTCTCCCAACCAGGCAACAGAACCCTGCAGGATCCACCCGTAGCCGACAACCAGCTTAACCTCATTGTCTCTCTCAATTCCAGCCCGATATGAGTATTTGGTCACCCTTTCTAAAGAAGTGCTACGGCCCCTGGCCAAATCTTAGTCAAGCCATCTTTAAGACAGAATCCCTAGAAGTGCTTGCCCAGCCAAACCTCCTCTTTGTTCCTATCCTGTGCCCAGCTCCCAAGTGATGTACACCAGGTGGTATTATACACGTCTTTCTATTTCTCCACTAGCTGAGCGCCTTCAAGAAGGGTGCTGTACATTTCATCTTGTGTGTAGGGCACAGAGCCAGGCACACAGGACAAAGTCAAGAAACACTGATTGATCTATTTACACAGGACAGGAGTGATGAAACGCCGCGACCTATCTGAAGCCCTGGCAATTGAAGCCACTTACTTTTTTTTGGTCCTCCAAAAATTATTTTAAAACACATTTTTTTGGTGGGAGTGGGAGGCCCAGCCTTGCTCCTGGAGAGCTGCTGCTGGATTTGAACAGCCAACCCAGTGGGCTGCAGTCCCACACTCAACCACTACGCCACTGGGGCTCAGTCCTAAAGCACTTTTTTATTATTGAGTTAGCTGAGGTCTTACAAAGCAGATCGTGCTTTTTACGTTTAGCAACTTATACCTCTCCTGATTTAACGCCTCTCTTTGCAATCCCCTCAAGGTTACCATCCCTTATCCCAATTTTCCCCCTTTCTCATTTCCATCCCTCCTTCTCTCTTAACCTTTGAAGTGTGTCCCAGGGCAAATGCTGCCCCCCTTGATCTTAAGTGGTTGATAATTCTAAGGCGGAGAAGAGTTGAGTTCTGGATCTGAAGGATAAGGGGGTCCCACCAGTCTCCAGTTGTATTGAGATGTATGGCAAGTCTGCTCAATTGCTTCCAAAGTGCACTTCCTTTAATGGGGACTGGGTGAGCCGCCACTGAGAAGCTGATTCTGGCCAACACTCACCCCCCAATTTCCTAATCTCACTCACCGCTATGGAGTCAGTGCCGGCTCACCTCCACCCCCCTGTGGGTCTCCTGGGATCTAACTGTTTAAAGGAGTAGAAAGTCCGGTCTCCCCCCCCCCCCCCGCGGAAACCGACACAAGGTCTTCTATTCATATCTAATACATAAAATACGGTCTGCCTCAGATCCATTTGTTCCTCCGGAATACTTTTTGGGGGGCATCAAATCAGAGGGTGGGATCCGAGAGTTTTCACCCATTCTGCTCTGTTTGAGTCCCAGGGCATGGAGTGGCTTCGAGTTACATCTGAAAAAAACAGGAGAAAGCCACTACCCCCTCAGCTACCTGGGGGGTTTTGAGATAGAACAAAGAGGCAGCAGTGACATTTTTCTTTTTTCTGAACCCGATGTGTTTTATTGCACAAATTTTGCCAAGATGTACTTTACTGCAGACATTTGGCCAAGATTCCAATGGAGTGGCCCCGGCCAGGGACAGCCAGGGCTGCTGGAGTAGCACTGCTTAACCGATTTAAGAACCAGGAGCTCTGTGCATGAAGATTTCAAAGAACAGTGCCCAAACCAAACATCCCGCCACAGAGTGGATGCGGGTGCCCTATAGGTCAGGGTAGAACTGCCGCTGTGGGTTTCCGAGATGGGAGCTATTTTTTTAAATTTCCTCCAAAAGGGGGTGCACCGTTCCTAAAAGTACTGCCTATCAGGTCGATGCGTGGAGTGGACGGAGCAAGCTCCTGTTCTAGGCAATACGCTCCAAAAATCCATTTAATATACTGTCTTCAGGTACGGGGCGTATCAGATAGCAAACTGATAAGAACTGATGCTACACTGGATCTCGGCCCAAAGCCCCGTCTCTCTCCGCCGAAAGGGCTGTTTACAAACTGCTGACTTTGAGATTAGCAGCCCAAAGCTGTCAAAAGTCCAAGATCTTCCCGTGCCCCGAGGACTAGTTGTGGGAAGGGGTCGTTTTGCAAACAATCCTGGGGGCCGGGCTTGGAGGAGAGGAGGGGCCAAGCCCCTAAAACAGACTTCCAAGTCAAAGCAGAAGCCGGAAGTGGCAGGTGGCGCCGTCTCCTAGGTAACGCGGCACGCTGGGGCTCACCTTGGTCTCCACAGTGGGCCCTTCCCTGTAGCCGACCCGCTCCTTGAAGCGGGCCAGGAACGTCGGTTCGGCCGGCCGCACGTAAGACACCTGATTCCGTTTGCTCATGGCGGCTCCGGGTGGGGAAAACAAGCTCCCGCCAGGGCGTCCAGACGCTCCGAAGAGACGGCGCGGACAAGTGACGTCACCCAAGCACCGCCCCCTAGCGCGAGGGGGCCGGGCTAGAGGGCGGCCGCCGTGCTGACGTCAGCGGCTCGACTCGGGCGCCAAATTCAAACTCGCGGCCATCTTGACTGGGCGGGCTCGCGGCGGCGTGGCGCGGCCAGGAGGCGGAGGCAGCCGCGGTTGGGTTTCTGGATTGGGATCGGGAGACTCTCGGAGCCATGGCGCCGGGCTGCAAAAGTAAGTGTGTGTGGGGGGGGCGGGGGCGGGGAGGGTTCCTGCTGCGTAACTCGGATCCCGACCCCAGAGGCGGTTGGGGAGCTCCCTCCTCCCCCCTCCCCTCTCCCATCCCCTAGTGAGGAGAAGATTCCGTGCCGGGCCGGGGCTGAGAGACGAGGGGTGTTGTTGGGGCGCCTGCTGGGGGTGGGTGATGGGGGACCGGAAATGAGGGTGGTGGGCACCCCGCGACGCGCCCCTTCTCGCCCCGGTCATTTCGGTTGGCTCGTGCCCGTGGCCCGTGGCCTTTGCCCGGCCTGCCCACGGCGGCTCTCCCGGGGAGGGGAGTCTTGCTTGGGGGGTCGGGCACGGACTCCCCACCCCCCACCCCCCCACCTCGGGCACCTGCCTCCACTCCTGACTCTTTTTGGAAAGGGCATCCGGCGAGAACCCAAGATTTCCGCCTGGCCCAGAGCTCTTGTCACGGTCGCTTACATTTTCCCCCGGGATGCGTCCATTTCCCCCACCCCCTGCTTCCCCCCTCCTCCTTTTCCTGGGGGGGGGGGAGGGTGCGCTGTCATTCTTACTTTTGGCTCGCGGGGGGCGCCGAATTGACCTCGGCGGTATTAGGTTTGGTTTGGAGTCCCCCCCACCCCCCAAAGAGTCTTTAGAGTAGCGGAGAGCCGTCGGTGGGCGCCAAGGTGAAATGCTGGCAGGAAGTTGGACGGCGGAAGCCTGGGAAACGCCACCCCCACCGGGACCCTACACCTTCGTCCTGCACCTTGGTCCTGCAGGGTCGGTGGTGAGTTGCCGGGTCAACGGGACTCCTTGTGACCTGACACCCACCCACCCGGGGTCAGGCAGGTGCACTTCTCTGACGAGTGAGAGGTCCATCCCGCCAAACGCTTCCATCCCCGTGTCCCATGTCACTGTTTATGGATGTGTTTGCTGTGTCGGTCAGTTGCTGTGAGCAAAATGACAGTGATGAAGTAGCAATGAAAAATGATTTTATGGTTGGGGGTGGGGGGATCACCACCACATGAGGAACTGGATGAAAGGGTCGCAGCATGAGGAAAGCTGAGAATCACTGGAACACTTCAAGGCTCCCCTTCTTATTTATTTATTTATTTGCTGTAATCTTTTTTTTTTTTTGGATCATTTTATTGGGGGCTCTTACACCTCATTTTACAATCCATACATCAGTTGTATCCGATATTAGTAAATCTATTCCATTATTCCTTACTTTTCATTGAGCCCTCGGAATCAGCTCTTTTCCCCGTCCTATCCCACTCCCCAACCCTTGTGGCCCCTTGATAGATTATAGATTGTTAATTGTTTTCCAATCTCACACTGTGTCCCTTCCCCTCTGGTTTCTCTTGGTTGTTCTTCCCCCTGACTGGAGGTGTGTGGTTATGTGTCATTCATTGTGATTGGTGACCCCCTCCCTCCCTCCCAACCTATCCCTCCCTTCTCCCTTCCCTTTTGGTATCTCTGTTCCTGTTCCTGGGTTTTATCTCTTGTCTATACCTATGTACATGATCCTTTCTAGTCCAGAGTGGAAAGTGCTACTGGGGTCATGTTATCGGTTGGGGGGAGGGGTGCGGAGGCCTCAGGGATCAGAGGGATATTGCGTGATCCATCAGTGCTCCACTTCTACTGCACCCTGATGGACTCATCCCCTCCTCTTTGGGAGGAATGTTCCCTTGCCACAAATGGGCTTTGGGTCTCTGCTCCAACGCCCCTCCATTCTCACCAATGGGTTTTTGTTTGTTTACTGTTTGTTGTAAATCTTCTGATGCCCAGTTTCCATGACACCTCACGATCCCACTGGTTCGTGTGCTTCTTCCATGTAGGCTTGTTGCTTCACTGTTGGATGGCCGCTTGTTGAACTTCAGGCCTTGAAGACCCCAGACACTGTCTCTTTTCATCTTCTGTCTTCACCACATCCGCTTATGCACCCACTTTGTCTTTAGCGATCGTGCTGGGTGTGTGTGTGTGTGTGTGTGTGTGTGTGTGTGAGTGTCACAGAATGCCAATTTGTTAAAACAAAGTATTCTTGCACTGAGGGAGGGTATGAGCCAAGGCCCAAGGCCCGTCTGCAGCCTTATAAATATATGTACATAGGTCAATGCCTCTGTTTTCATGCATTAATGTATATACATACGTGCACACCTCTGCTACTCTCCCTATTTATACCTTTGCTTCCTGGAGCTTACCTGTTTCCTTTCCAGGCTCCCTTTTCTCATTGACAAATGCCCTTCATCATTTTCAGTATTCAAGGACTGCGTGCCATCGCAAAGAAACGCTGGGCTTGTTTCTCCGCACAGCCATGGCATTGCCCCTTACCTTCAAGTCTGTACCATCCACCTTACGCATTGGCCTCTCGCAGGACTACCCAACCCGGCCACTGCCCGGGAGTGCATTCGGTTCTCAGGGGACCCTCGCTGAGGTTTCTGAAACTGTGACTCCATCAGCGAGCAGGCAGAACTAGAGCACCCCTTTCAGGTGGGAAGTGATGCATTCATGTGACTGATTATTAAAGACAAGACCCTTTCTGAAGTTAAAAATCTCTCCAAAAGTGAGTTTCGTTGTGTGAGAGGTTTATATTCAGCAGTTCACATAAGTGCCGACTCAGTTCATCCACTGTCATGAACGGTCCTTTCTCTCGGTGTTTCCCGCCACCATTCCTTGTCCTTTGAGCCTTGTCTTGGGCAGCTGCTGCTCTTTTGATCCTAAATGCTGATAATTTTAATATGAAGGTAGTTCTGTTTCAGACAAAAGCTTTTTTATGGTGGTAATGGACGCATATGGTAATGGGTAACTTGGACTCTTCTCCACCCCCACCCCCGCAGCCCCTTTAAATCTGTTGGTCATGCTTAGCTCGGTGGCGTGATGATATTTGACATGAAGTGGCGCACAGGCTGGGACATTTACTTCTTTAGAAGTAGGTTTTGCTGGCTGTGGAGTGCCGAAATGAAGAGTGATTCTAATGACACTGACTGAGCTTTAAGATGACACCTCTGAAGTTAATCACCGTGGGTCAAACGGTTTATGAGCGTATGATCTGAACAGCAGAGTAAGGCATAACAGAAAGATGTCTTTAAGATGTTACTGTAGAGCCCATCTGTAGGTGAAGCAACATCCCCTTAGAGGAGCCAGTCAGGATACAGTGTAGCAGCGATGAAATATGCTACTTTCCTCTAGTTCTCAAATGCTTCCCCCCCTGCCCAGCCATCATGATCCCAATTCTACCTTACAAATCCGGCTTTACAGGAGGATGTGCACTGGTACAGCTAGGAACCGGAAACACAGGGAACCCAGGACAGATGATCCCTTCAGGACCAGTGGGGGAGAGTGGCATTATCAAGAGGGTGGAGGGAAGATGGGGTAGAAGGGGGAACTTATTATACATAGAACCTCCTCTCTGGAGGACATAGAACAGTGGGCGAAGGGAGACATCGGACAGTGTAAGATATGACAAAATAATAATAATAATGTATAAATTATCAAGGGTTCATGAGGGTGAGAGGAAAAGAGGAGGGAGGGGAAGAAACGAGGAGCTATCACCAAGGGCTTAAGTAAGTAGAAAGCAAATGTTTTGAGAATAACGATGGCAACAAATGTATAAAGGTGCTTGACACCAATGCATGTGTGCATGGATTATGGTAAGAGTTATACAAGTCTCCAATAAAATGATTTTAAACAAAATTTAAAAAAAACAAACAAAGATTAGTACCAGGGGCAAAGAGAATATTAATGGGAAAAAAATGTTACTGCTTTAATGTGCTTGACACTATGGATGGATGTATGGATTGTGATGAGTTATATGAGCCATGAACAAAATGGTTAAAAAATTTTTTACTGCCATATTGTGCTGTAACATATATGGCAAAAGGCATGCATTCTAAGCACATTGCTTGGTGAGTTTTAACATATAAACATACTCGAGGAATCCAGGATAAGAAATAGAATGCTTCCTTCCCAGAAGGCTTGTAATGCCACCTTCACGGCCAATAATCACTCCTGGAAGCGTGGGGAGTCCAGCTGGCGACACCAACGGAAGGGCTCTGACTCTGCCCCTCCCCTCAGGGTCCAGGGACGGAGCTCTCGGCTGACGTCAGAGACCTCACTGCGTCTCTGTTCTCGCCATCCCTCTGCGTGTAGACCAGGAGGGTCTGCCCAGCCCTGTGGCCACATCGTGGCTGAGTGTGGAGGCCAGTTTTTGGTAGCTTTGTTCTCTGTTGCATGCTCGAGTCTCCCATTTGAAACCGAGGACCAGGTACCGGGTCCCGAACTTCATTTTGTGATCCACTCAGCTCCAGCTTTTAGAAGCAGCTGCCGCTTTGAAGGGGCTAGCAGCCCCCATGCGAGGGGACACTTGGGAGCACTGCCCTTGGTTTAGGCACCATGTTTCCTTACTACTTTGGTGCCCAGTGCCTGCCAGGATGTGTTTTCTCTATTCTGTTGCTTTTCTACCTGTTTTTAGGTCGATGGGCTATCTTTTGGTTCTGTGTGCAGAATCAGTCAGTGGGAGGGCGCGTCGCAGGGAGGCATGCCTTGCTTGCTCTAAGTTCTAATAGATTAGTTTTCTTCCAGAATAGAAATAAAATGAAAGAATATTTATTCGAAGAAGCACATGGAGTAGAGAGGTTGAAATAAGTTGTTAACACAAAGAAAGGTTGAACAGTTACTTTTTTGTGTGCCACCCATCTCTGTGACTTTCGTACCCAGCAGCTCAGCTCTTGGTTCTACTCCACCTGCCCCTGGTGTGTTGACTCTCTTGTTACCTGGCGTCTGATTCTTTCGTGAGTTAACGTGAGGACCCGAGTGGGAGGCACAGTGGCTGTGACAGTTAAGGTTATGTGGGGGTTGGGCCGTGGTTCTCCGCGGTCCGGCAGTTATGTGATGATGTAATTTGAGACTGCTGGAGTGATATGATTCCCCCTTCTTTGGTCACCCCATTTTCATAACGGCTTGATCTTTGGAAGCTAACTGGGGCTAAGTGAGGGGCGGCTGTGTTCCCCTCCCAGCTGACAGGCAGGGACAGGGAGAAACTTAAAGCGTTTGTAAAATGTGCTGTCTTTTGCTGTCATCTTAACACACTACCAGATAGATGTATATTTACCAACTTACCCAAGCGTCCTGGTATTTTTTCAGGTGTTAGTTTTTGTGCTCATTGTTGAAGCTATGATGCCAACTCATCTTCTTGGGGGGCCCCCCTTTTTTTTTCCCGTCCTATCCCTCTATTTCACCTAGCACGATATCCAGCTCCAGGGAATGATCTGTCTTGCCTTGTCCAAAGTATGAACCACGAATAAACTCGGGATCCGCCCACAATGTGTTGAGGATTCCTGGTTGTTTCAGAGGCTGGTCCAGGAGACACTATCATTCGTATGGAGTTCAGAGCTGGAGCAAGCGCACTGGCTGCTTTTAGCATGGTCCTCAGTCTGAAAGGATGACTGGGGGTTAGTGGTTCATTCTGATCCTTCCTCCCCCAGGGCGCCCTCCAAAACACCGGCTGAGGGGTGTAAGCCTGAGTTTTTATTCGGTGCTGACCTTTCCTGGGGTGAGCCCCGCCTGTGATAGCTATTGTAAGCGTATACCCCTATTTTCCATCCTTTCCTAGCTTTTTGTAGGGATGAGGACGCATCTTCACTAACTCATGGACACTCTGCTATTGCTCCTTTGGTTCCCTTGCGATGGTGCTCTTGGTAAAAACCTGTGGAGATTGTGGGGGCAGTGGCGAGCAGTTGGCTTCTTTCCTGTTTCCCACATGTCCACTTCTGAAATTGAGTTGTTTTGTGCTAGTGTTTTGCTTTGAATGCTTATGTTCTGAGCAGACCAGAAATCAGAATCCGTTTTTACTGCTGCCTTAGTAGTCTTCATCCAACGGTATTTATCCAGAGCGTACTAAGTGCAAGGCACTGCGCTTCGGGAGTGCCGGAGAAGGCAGACATGAACCTAAAACATATTGGCCGCTCCTCTTTGCCACCTTCCCTGGCCCTCTGCCGCCGCCGCTGCCATGAAGGTCGAGCTGTGCGGTTCAGCAGGTACAAGATTGACCCTGGACTCGGGAGGCGCCATGCCAGGACTGATGGAAAAGTTTTCCAGTTTCTTCACGCAAAATGTGAAACAGCATTCCTTTCTGAGAGGAACCTTCGGCGGATCAACTGGACTGTTCTCTACAGAAGGAAGCACAAAGAGGGGCAGTCGGAAGAAATTCAAAAGAAAAGATCCCGCCGTGCAGTCATAGTCCAGAGGGCCCTCCCGGGTGCATCTCTTGCTGACATAATGGCCAAGAGGAATCAGAAACCGGAAGTTAGAAAGGTCGGATTAGAACAGGTTCCCAGGGCTGCCAAGGAAGCAAAAAAGGCAAAGCAAGCTTCTAAACAGACAGCGATGGCTGCAACTCAGGCTCCCACAAAGGCAGCACCGCAGCAGAAGATTGCGAAGCCTGGGAAAGTTTCTGCTCCCTGGGTTGGTGGAAAATGCTAAGTTGGCAGATGAGACTTTCAAATAAAGATTCAACTGACAAAGCAGCAATATCATCATGTTGGCTACAGTAGTACATCTTTGGTGGCAAAGAGGACCATGGAAAGGGGGTGAGACTGATAGGTGGAGGGGTGTGGAGGGGGGGAAATGGTTTCATTTCATGTCGCAGGTGGTCATGGAGTATTTTATCAGAAGGTGATAGATGAGTAGGGACCTAGAGAACTTAGGGAACGTGCTGGGCAGAAGCCGTAAGAAATGTGGAGGTCCCGAAACCTGCCATGCTCCAGGAAAGCCAGTAGGGCAGCTTAGCTGGGGCAGAAGCCACCGTCTTGCAGGAAGTGAGTGGTGGAGGCAGGGCCTTATCAGAGGGACTTGGCCCTTTACTCTGAATTCGATAGAAGGGCACAGCTGCACTGTGAACCCAGGAGTCCCGTGCTGTGGCGCGGCGCGCACACACACACTCACTTGCACATAGGCATCCCCGAGCAAACCCGCTGTGGAGTGGAGTGGAGTGGAGTGGACTCTGGCTCAGGGACCCTATAGGACTGAGCGTTAGGTGCTCCATGGGGTTTGCTCACTGAGTCGATGCCGACTCATGGCGAGCCTATAGGACAGGGTAGTGTTTTCAAGGCTGTAACTGTATGAGGGAGCAGAGCACCCCGTCTTTCTACTGTGGGACCGCTGGCGCTTTTGAACTGCCAACCTTAGGATGACAGCTAGCAGTGTAACTAGTCCACTCCCAGAGCTCCTCGCAGGCTTTGGGAGACCCTGAATCTTCATGAGAGGCGAGGGTTTCGCACTCTCTGAGGGTCGGCTTGTGGGTATGGAGAGCTGCCTTCGTGATGAACGGCCCAAGACATCACCAGGCTGCCATCAGCACAGTGGGACCACCGCCACCCAGGCTTTGCAATTCAGAGTGAGCCTGTCGAGGGTTTTGGAGACCATCAATCTTTACGCAAGCAGATCCTGCAGGTCCTGTTTTTCCCAATACTGTAATAAGCAGGCCCCCGCTTTGCTTCCCGTGGCGCTAGGGCGCCCTCAGCATGTAGGCAGCATTTAAAAGCCCCGGTGGCGTAGTGGTTGTGCGCGGGACTGCGGCCCACTGGGATGGAAGTTCAATTCCAGCTCCACAGGAGCAAAGGCTGGGCCTCCTACTCCCACCACCAGAGGGCAGTGATGCCCCCCCCCCCCCAAAAAAAGCGAGGGGTGGGTGCTGCCGGTTAGAGAGGGCATCGAGGACGGAGCCCTGGGGTTCTCCCCTGGAGATGGGGATGGAGGAGTTCAGACCGGGCCCTGTCACCGGGACACAGGCCCTGTAGGACCTTACAGTCTCATGCTGTCTTCTCTTCTTTTCTAGCCGAGTTGCGGAACGTGACAAATACTCACACGGCTAACCAGCCAAGGTAAGGACAACACCTATTACCGAGGAGCCACCAGATAACGGTCGGTTCTGCGCGGGGCAGTTCTTCCTGACCCAAGGGTCGTCTGGGCTCTCATCTGTGGGAGCAGATCTCCGGGGTCTCTTCTTGCAGGGCTGCTGGGTGGGTTCCAGCCGTCACCCGTGGGGTTAGCAGCCAGTCACATAACCATTGAGCCACCAGGGCACTGTCGAGGAATTCGCACCTCTGTGAGATTCCTAAAAGAGGTGAGAGAAAGATAAAGCTTTCTATTCCTATGAAAGGAATAGTCTCAGAAAACCCCAGGGGCAGTCTCCCCTGTCCTGTTGGGTCACTGCAAGTCAGAATCGACTCTGTGGCAGAGAGTTTGATTTTTTTTTTTTTTTTTGGCTTATAGGAAGAGGTGCTTTAAAAAATAATAATTATATTTGGCTCTAGTAATCTGGAAATCTGGGGGAAAACCCATCCTTCCCAGACCTGACAGATGGCATAATACCCTAGCTCCCCCTGGCAGGGCTTACAGTAAAGGGCATCGGGCAAGCAGGTGTGGGCAGCTCTCGGGTTTGGGTGAGGATTTCTCCATGTAGAAACAGCACAGTGGCAGACGACTACGATCCACGTGTTCTCTTTTCTCCAACCCACGCCGTCTTTCCACCTTTCTCCTCTCCAGTAACGAGGGTGATGCCATCAAAGTGTTTGTGCGCGTCCGTCCCCCTGCAGAGGGCCCTGGGTCAGTGGAGGGGGAGCAGAGCCTCTGCCTCTCGGTGCTCTCCCCCACCGCTCTCCGGCTGCAC
Source organism: Nesogale talazaci (assembly GCA_004026705.1). NCBI lineage: Eukaryota > Metazoa > Chordata > Mammalia > Afrosoricida > Tenrecidae > Nesogale > Nesogale talazaci. The sequence continues at coordinate 43,032 of PVJH01016987.1, forward strand.
TCCAACCCTGAGCCCAAGACCTTCACCTTCGATCACGTGGCGGACATGCACGTCACCCAGGTAAGGAGCCTGCTGGAGACACAGCTCTTCCCTTGGAACAGGTTGTGTGGTTTTCAGGGATCGCATTTCTGGTAGATGTCAGGTAAGGAGATTCATGTCTCCGATCCAGATTTTATGAAATAGTTTCCTTTTTATTCCGTCAAACTTTGTACCAGGATAACGTGAGCCCGCTTCTCTTCCCTTTTCCCTCCAGTGATGGGGCTTGTTTGAGGACATCCTTTAAAGAGCTACTTGGTGGGCTGAGCCCCGGTGGCATGGTGTTGAGTTCAGGACTGCAGCCCACGGGCTTGGCGGTTCAAATCCAGCAGTGGCTCTCCAGGAGCAAGGCTGGGTAGCTCCCAAGACCACCAGAGGGCAGTATTCCCCCCCCCCACCACCAAAAAAATAAATAAAGAGCTACTTGGATGACTGATTAGCGCTGGTAAACTGCCTAGTTTACAGAGAATAATCGATTCAGGATGACGATGCTGTCAGGGAAGGCTTTTCTGATGGAGGCCCAGCTAGAGCTTCCTCAGCACCTCCCGGTAGAAAGGCGTGGGCCCGTGCTGCTCCGTGCAGTGGCCTCCAGGCAAGCGTAGCTCTGAATTTAATTAAGACATACATGTGGCTCCCCAGGTACGCTGGCCACCCATGACAACGGACAAGCCTGAAAATGCGACTGTGGCGGACACCACGAATCCCGATGGGTGCATACCGTTGTTTTTGCCGAGACACTGAGCACTGGAGCTATTTCTTGCTCTCTTTGAAGGCAAGCCTGGCCCAGAGCTTTTTATCCCCAGGTCATTAAAACATATCTGGTTATCAGTTGGCATCAAGTTGGCTGTGACCGACGGTGATGACCTTTTGTGTACTAGAACAACTCTGCTCATTGGCACCCAGCGGCAAAAATAGATAACAAAAGATCATTCCAACCGTAATAAATATGAGACACATTCTGAACCAGGTCTTCTTTCTGTGGTGTTCAGCCTTCAAAAGCTGGTGTTGATCGTGCGCTGCAGCCTTTCGAGTTGATTCTGACTTACAGCATAGATCCCCATATGCAGCAGATGCGCTCTCACAGCGGTTCTCAACTTGTGGGTCGTGACCCCTTTGGGGGTCAAAAGACCCTTTTACAGGGGTCACCTGATTCATTACAGTAGCGAAATGACAGTGATGAAGAAGTAACAAAAATAACGTTATGGTTGGGGGCCACCCCAACATGAGGGCCTGTATGAAAGGGTCGTGGCATGAGGAAGGTTGAGGAGCACTGCTCTGTCAGGTCTCCAGTGACCATGGAAGCAGCGCACCAGACCTTTTATTCCTGAACTGCGTTGAATCTGAACTGTCAACCTGGTAGCCACGGTTGCACCATTTGTGCTGTCCAGAGAAGGTTTTTTTTTTTTTTTTTTTAAGGCATCACTGCCCTGGTGGTGGGAGTAGGAGGCTCAGCCTTTGCTCCTGTGAGCGGGAATTGAACCTCCGTCCCAGTGGGTCGCAGTCCCGCGCACAACCACTATGCCACCGGGGCTCAGCCCCAGAGAAGGTTTTTTGTTTTTAATCGATGGGTCACATTTCATGTGCTCAGAGCCTCATTTGGCCCATGGCTTCCATATTGGACTTTCTCAGGTCTAGCATTCTGGCATGGTCGGATGCTAAAGTTGTGCCTACTTATATTTAAAAATGAAAATAAATATAATACACGGGCTATTTAGCACAAGCTCCTAAGAAAATCGATGGAGAAAATGTAAGACCCACAGTATTTTATGCCAGCATCAAAATTTTTTCTTATGATATGCTACCCAGACTCCTGTATGAAGTCTAGTTGTGGACTTTTTAATTTATAATTATCTAGATAGGAGATTGATGGATGTAGTTATGTTTCAAGTTTCATCTTGGATGGTTTACCCGTTTTCTGTAGTGGATGTAATTTCCTTGTTACTTTAGCATAGGTATTAAAGATTTACATACAAAATTCTGTTATGTATCATAAAATGAACCTAGGAAAAATGTCCTGATGTGTATGGACTATTTGCATGTTTGTTTTCATTCATAGGAGTCTGTGTTCTCAACTGTGGCCAAGAGCATTGTGGAATCGTGCATGAGCGGTTACAATGGAACCATCTTTGCTTAGTAAGTTGTTTACTCTCTCCTGCTACAAAGACATATTTTTTTTATTTGTTTTTTTTGACAACTCTCAAATCATCATACATTTAGAGGTTTCAAAGAATGCATATTTATGATCTTAACATTAATAACTGATTTTTGGAGTAATTTTAGATTTATAGAGCAGTTGCAAAGATAGTTGGGTTCTGATAAACTCTTCATCCAATGTCTCCTAATGTCTCATACATTTGTCAAAATTAATAATGCCATTGGTACATTTGGGGTGTATTAGTATATTTCTATTAGTTAAATGTAAGCCTTTATTTAGATTGCACCACTTTTTTTTTCCTCCCCATTAATGTCTTCTTTCTGTTCCAGAATCAAAGCCAGAAACTACATTGCCGGTAGTTGTCACATGTCACCCTTTGCCTTTAGTCTCAGTGTTTTATGACCATGACGGTCTTGAGCTTACCGGCCAGCCAGGCAGGGGCCTTGCAGTATGCTTGTAGGAATCTTCCCGATAGGAATCCAAAGCATTGGGGTGGAAAGGAGCACACATCGACACACACACACACACACACCCTGACGCACAGCGTCGGGGGTGGGTGTGGGGCGGGGGGGAAGGCTCAGCGCAGGCAGTGCCGCTGCAGAGTGTGGCGTCTGTGCAGCAAGTCTGCGGCCACTGTGTGCGAAGAGCTCATTCCTACCTGGGTCTCCTTCAGAATTACTCAGGGACATGCTTTCCTTCCTCCTACAAAAAAGAAGTACCTAAACACCCAGAGCGTCCCAAGAAAGGGATTACTGAGAAGAGTAAAAGTCAGTCACCAAAGCCCAGTTGGTTCCAGTAAAACAAAGTATAATAAATATAACTTAAGGGGACAAAAAACAGGTTGCCGGATGGTAGCAGGAATGAGGTCCCAGTTTTCATAAGTACAAATTAAATGAAAACTCCGATGGGTCCGTTTGCGTCACCTGGAAGCATGTTTGTGCGACGGGACGGGCGTTTAGAGGTTGGATTGGAGAGAGAGGAGGCGGGTCATTGCATTTTCACTGTAGCTGAATAAAGAACATAGGCTTTTGGGGGGGATTTATACACTAGCACACTGTAGTGAAAGAGAGCCGTCTACATTTTATTGTAGAAATAACATGCAGAATTTCTTTTTCCTAGTGGACAGACGGGCTCAGGGAAGACGTTTACCATGATGGGTGAGTAAAGGAAAGATAGTCTTTCCATGATGACACCAAGATAACATCTCAAGAGGGAAGGCACGGTTTGGTTTCCCTGAGGTGGACCTAGCGGCATAAAGATCTTCCCAGGCGTCTGGCAGAGTTCTGGTTCCTGAGGTGCCCTTGAGCCCGTGTCAATTCACGGCAGCCTGTCTGGGCACAAGAGATTGAGGTCTGCCTGACCGTCCTCACAGTCCTACTGCTGGAGCCCTCTGTGGCAGCCTCGGTGTCTGTCCATCTCGACGAGGACCTTCCACTTCCTCGCTGGTCCTCCACCTTCTCCAGCTTGATGTCCTTCTCCAGAACAGATAAAGAATTTCATGGTTGGGGCGGTCACCACAACATGAGAAACTGTATGAAAGGGTCGCAGCATGGGGACAGTTGAGAACCGCTGTGCTAATAAGTACTCTCAGTTAATCCATCAGCCCTGTGACGTAGTTATTGCCCGTATTATCCCCATTTTATAGATGAAGAATTCCAAAGCTTATGAGAGATTAGCCTATGGTGACACAGCCTTAGCCTTTGCCATGTTTCAGAAGTAAATATACTATGTCATAAATACAGTTCAGTCATTTGACCTTTCTGTTGATTTCGACACCTGGCAGTAGGAATAATTTCACGCTGGGTACCTCTGCAGACTGCATCTGCTTTATTAAACAACACCCACTTTTTTAATTGGTTGCTGGCTGTCACCGGTCCCACCCTGCATCCCATTGACAGAACCTCACAGGCCTCAACCTCACTTGTTTTGAAATATAGACGAAAACGGGTTACACAGTGTGTCCATATAGCATCCTGTTGTTATATAAATTGCCATGTTGAAATAGAAGAAAATCAATGGTGCTTTTTTTCTTTTTTTGTAACTTCTCTTAGGACCCTCTGAATCTGATAATTTTTCTCATAACCTGAGAGGAGTGATCCCACGAAGCTTTGAATATTTGTTTTTCTTAATTGACCGTGAAAAAGAGAAGGTAAACTTCCCTGAAGGAGAACTGGTTCTGGGAAATGCCCGCTTTTGAGTAGTTAGTGACGGGCGGTGCACAGAAGGGAGTGGATTGTGGATCCACTCAGCATTGTGGATTAGATAGTGTGGTGGGAATACACCTTCAGTCCTGCAGGTCAAACGAAGTCGTCTTATTTGTGATTTTTACTTGGGCTTTGACATGAGAACAGGCACCCCATTCTGTGAACTGGATTTCTGGCTGGAGAGAAAAAAGACAGTGGTATTCTTTAGGCTGCAGGGTTTTAGAGGAGAGGAAGTGTAAAGAAACCTCAGCCAGGGAAAAGAGGTCCCCGGAGCTCCACCAGCTACCTCTACCTAGGCGCACAGGGGACTCGCAGGCTCGCCCTAGCCTGTCATGACAGGCCCGCCCTTAGCCCCATGCAGGACCTTCTGCCACCAGGCCCTGATTCCCTTGGTCTGGCTTCATCCAGCTGGGTGCCTGGTTGTCCCTTTTCCCCACTGACCCCCTCCCGTTTGGTGCTTTCAATCCTGCTTCTTTGGCCTAGTGAATTCCAGGGTGGCAAAGAGCCTGCCGTCATATGTCTATCAAGGACACTGACCCGTAACCTTCAGTTAGCAAGCCCCCTTCCTTTGTAGGTGCTGCCTCCCCTCACCCTGCATACCAGTAAGGTAGTTCCGTCCAGTGAAGCATCCATTTCTGTCATTAGAAATCCTGTAGCGGGGCTTCTTCAATTATTTCCTGTCTTTTGAAGACTTGCATACTACGCGCGCTGCAAATAGAACTATGCAAGGCAGCCTGGGATATCAGAGGAACATAAAGTAGACTGCCCAAAGGCCCTCTCCCCGCTGCTGGCTTCAAGGCACAAACCCCGCGGGCCTTTGCGATGATGGCTTGATGCTTCTTTAAAATGCCCTACTGTGTGGAAACTGGTTGTCTAGATTTTCCTCAAAAGAACTTGAAAGGGCTGAGCCCTGGTGGCGTAGTGGTTGTGTGTGGGACTGTGGCCCACTGGGATGGAGGTTCAATTTCAGCAGTGGGGCTGGGCCTCCTACTCCCACCACCGGAGAGCAGTGATGCCCAAAAAAAACCCCCAAAAAACAAACAAACAAAAAAGAACTTGAAAATATTTTGTCTGTGTAGTCCGGGTAGACTAGAGAAACAAATTCATAAGCATACATATGTGTTTAAGAAAGGTTTATATATAAGAGCAATTGAATATCGAGAAAACATCCCAGCACAGTCCAGTCCGATACTAGCCCATATGTCTGATACCAATCCCTAAGTCCTCTTCAGACTCACGAAGCACGTCCAATGACACCAGGACAATCACAGGCCAGTGGGTACAGAGTCTTGTGTATCCAGTGGCAGTAGAAGCATCTCAGCACTGGCAGGGTCTCCCCGTGGCTCCTCCAGTCTCCAAGGCTTAGGGTCTATCAGCATGCTGCCATGTGTCTTGTCAGCTGCAACATCTTCTAGGGAATGAACTAAGAGAGTGCTTCCTGCCTCCAAGCAGGAATTACATTTCCCAGAATTCTCAGGAGAAGGCCACACCCACACTGAGGTCTCATTGGCTATCTCCAGATTGACAGGCTAGACTCCACCCCTACACTCTTCATCCTCAAATTGACACCAGAGTAGGTGACTGGCAGTGTCAAAGGACCAGATGACAGGATAACCCTTTATACCTTCTGAAGGAAATGAAAGGTGGGTTCCTGTGAAAGCCATCTGTCTCAGCCAGGCTTCTCTCTTACAGGCTGGGACGGG